>JAOTQM010000030.1:7775000-7897500 GCA_026939265.1 Oreonectes daqikongensis | reverse complement strand
CCCCGGCCCCGTCTTACTTTGTATGTTTCACAGAAGCAGCGTGAGGCAAAAACACAAAAATGAATCTTGTCACAACATGATGGACATAAATAATGGATGACAGGTCATGAAGGGTGCTAATGGAAACGTGTGCCTGAAGACAAGCAGCGTATTCATAAACATACTGTGCATGGTACCATGACACAATGATGAAATGGTGTTTGATAAGGAAAGCATCACTGTTTTTATTGCTCATATTTAAAGTTTGCAGTTTGTTAATATCCCAGAGCATTAAACTAAACCTGTACATTGTCCCGCACAGAGAATATTATGACCTTAAAACACATGGCTTGTCATTGAGAGGTGAAATGTTTTTCCAAGCAATCTGATGTTTCATTTCCATCTGACGGTGTACAAACACCAGAATATCAACTTGGGAGACACTTGCATTTATCAAGAAGACCCTATCAAACAGCACTGCTACATTATGACAAAACAAATTTTAGAGATCTGATTTTTGAAACAACATGTATTTATTGTATTAAAAAAATAGAGAAATAAATAACTTGCCTTTTTACCATTAGATACAACTGAATAACAGACAAAAATTCAATATAATAAATAGATCAAATAAATGAAATATAAATGCATTTAAATAAATAATAATAAAATCCAATTACAATAAGTTAAGATAAATGAGATCAAGTATGCTGTGTACTGCTATACAATCTAAAGAAAACACAGGTTCAACATTTTGGAAAACTGATTTCAATATACCCGACTAAACATTCCATGGATAGTTTGGGCTTTCAGGAAGGGGTGAAAGTGCAAAGGAAAGCGCTGTGGATTTATAACACAAAAAGAAATAAAACCATCATTGCGAAACTAAAAGTAGCACAATAATTGTTTTACCTTGAGTATTTATAATTCTTGGAAGACAAAATTGAAAATCAAAAGGATTAATTGCACAGGCCTTCTTTCACCCAACCAAAGAACCCATCCAGAGGACCCCAGAAACCACTTAAAACCCCAAACCAACACATGATGTCATCACAATATCAAAAAAACGTTACAGTAGAACTAAAGTATTTTGAAATATTGGAGCATAGAGAGAAAATGGGAGAAATCTAACATTCTTACAGTTGCAGACTAAAATTCCAACTTTAATAAAGGTTCTTCACAGCGATCCCATAGAAGAACCATTTTTGGTTCCACAAAGAACCATTTAGTCAAAGGTTCTTTAAAGAACCATCTCTTCTTCCCTTTTTATAATCTGAAAAACCTTTTTTGAAGAACCTTCAGATGTTAAAGGTTCTTTATGGAACCATTTTGACAAAAAAAATCTTCAAACACCTTTATTTTTAAGAGTGTTGGCATACCTGAATTAAACAAAGAAAAAAAGTGTTTTATTCTCTTTTCAAACACACACACACACACACACACACACACACACACACACACATTCAGACGCACACATATCTCTGTGTTCCAGTGAGAGTTTTAACATGCCATTTCTATTGTTTTGTAGATTAAATGTCTTTCTTTGGCTTAATTCAGGGAACATCACAAGCTTAACTCCAAACAGGAGGTGAAAGTTCAGCTGTTATAGGGTTTGTCTAATGTATCGCTCTTAATCCACACTTAAAGTGCTCGTACGCTCATTTAAACCTCTTCAATCCCATGAGCCTCTGGTTGAAACCTCAATAAACGTCCGCGTGTCCGACCCGACTGTCCCGGTGTGACACGACCCTCACTGAGACTCTCACACACGGGTCACCGTGTGTTTACTCTCCATGCCAAAAAGCTCTTCAGCCGATTCCCAAATATGCCAAAGCAACCAAGACTTTAAACACCACAAGTTCAGCTACTGTGGCGTTCATACAAGACGGGCTACACAATTACAAACAGCAATATAACATAATGAAAACTAAATGAATGCACCTCTGGTATCAACACACACACACACCAGCAGGTCTGATGTACACAGACAGGCCGGGACTAAAAACATTACACCAAAATGTGTTTGTGTCGTGTTTTAACCCCCCGCTGCGTGACCACATACACACATCCAGGTCAGTCTGTCATGTAGCCGTGCGGGTTCATAGAGAGTTCAGCATATGCAAACATAAACTCTGTGTCACCTCACCTCAATTTCACTCGAGGAGAGAGAGAGAGAGAGAGAGAGAGAGAGAGAGAGAGAGAGAGAGAGAGAGAGAGAGAGAGAGAGAGAGAGAGAGAGAGAGAGGGCTAAAGTGTTTCAATTAAAGAGATCTCCAGGCCTTGGGATCTGAAGATACACTAAAGCTCATCTTTCCCCATCTACTATCTATGAAAAGCTACACGCAACAATGCAAAATTGAATTTAAACTAAACACTTGAATCACATTTCCAAAATGTTAAATGTCATCTCAAAATCTCAAAATGCAGTCAAATACTGTGCAATGAACCTTTTATGATTCTTGATCAGTCTTTGTGACCTATAACAGGAATATTTAAGAATATTTACTCAATATCTAAATACCTTCACTGCAAAAAAATGACTTACTTTCTTAGTATTTGTGTCTTGTTTTCTAGTACAAAAACTACAAATGTCTAAAAATTCTTGAATCAAGAATATAAGTTAATTTGTGCTTAAAGCTGCAGGGTGTAGTTTTTAGCGGCACCTAGCGATGAGGTTGTGAATTGCAACCAGCCGTTCACTCCACCAGAGGATTAAGATGACGTCGTTACATTTTTACTTCTTTCCCAAAAGAGATAACGTATTTACGAAACGCGATTTGTAGAGAAGTTTGTCTGTTTAGGGATACTGTAGTTACAACATAGAGAATTCTATGTAAGGTGAGCCCTTATGTAATTTTTATGTAGATAAAAATTGCTAATTCTAAGATAATAAAAATATAACGCTTCATTATGTAAGGTCTTTATACATCTCTGAACACATAGTTATGTATAATATATTGCATTTCTGTTAATAGAGCCTCCAAAAAACTACACACTGGACCTTTAAAACAAGCAAAAAACTTCAATTAAGTTGAACCTTTTTCTTAGACACTAAATTCAAGATTATTTTTCTTACCCCATTGGCAGATTTTTTTGCTTGTTTTAAAGACATTTTTACTGGAAGTAAGACAAACATACTAAGTAAGAAAGTCATTTTCTGCAGTGTTTACATTTGTAGTAGTTCTAGATGGTGGATTTTTTAGGTGTTTTATGGGCATTTACTTCTCATTTTATTCTCAACAGAGAACAAGTTTTTAATAATCAATCCTGGAAATGTGCATAAGATGGATAATCAGATTTAATACAGGACGGCATAAAGGGAAATCGAGGTGAGCAGCATCAGGACATTGTGTTTCACTCCAGCTAAATGTGAGTAGCCATTGATCTGCTTTAGTCGGGACACAATCACTGGAAAATCACAGAATCTCTTCCCACTGCATAATCCATTCATGACAGAGAGATTAATGTAATATTGCACAATTTATAAAATCATGTGTGCATGAATTACACCACTTTTGACTTTTTATAAACACCAAATCTATACACCTGTTAAATAATGTACATAATCATTTTGTTAAATAACATTTGTTTGCATACCTATATACTTCAATATTATGCAAATGCTAAAAATGTCTCTATATTAATATGACAGCTTTATTAACTATATAACAATATCACGTGTATGGTTAAAATACACTAGAGTTTGTTTTGGTCAGTATGTTAATAAAAGTGTGCGTCCACCCAGCGGTGCTTCTGTTAATCTGTCTGCGCTTCTACCGGCTGCTAAACCCGGATTTGCACAGTGAGAGGACGTGGCTGTTTTCAAACGGACGCTGACATGTTTAACCAACTCGAGCCATAATCCATACTCACAAACACGAGGTGTGGGTTCTGCTGTCGGATTGATGGCTTACGGCTTATTTGATTTACTGTAGCATAAACGTGCTTTATAATGTATATTCCAAACTGATGGCTTACTTGTATGAATAAAATAAGAAATGGGAGGGATTAAACACTAATTCTGCCATGATGGGGGGATAAGACTGCATGTTGTATATGGTATAGATTTATGGTATAGATGAGAAATGTACAGTGACATGCATGATGGTGGAGTAGATGACATTCAGAGAACATGACCCCCCAAAAAACCCCAAAGATATTTACCATGAAATATACATCACACACAATGTTTCAAGAGACCATTCAAGCACAAAGAGAGAGAGAGAGATACATTTATTAAACTTATTAATTTAAGTTTTGTTTATTATTATTATTTTGATTTATATACCTGTATAACTTGTTCACTGTTTATTGCTTTGGCAACATTGTGCTATTTCACAGTCATGCCAATAAAGCTAATTTGAATTGAATTGATTTGAATTGAATTGAATTGAGAGAGAGAGTGAGAGAGTGAGAGAGAGAGAGAGAGAGAGAGAGAGAGAGAGAGAGAGAGAAAATATGACTTATATCTAAGGTGTATACGTTTATTTCGTTATTGACATTTGTTAATATCTTACACTGTATGTCTATTTCTATCCTTTTATTATTTATTTAATTTTGCACACATTAAGTATTTGCATTATTACACACATTATTGCACGCAGCCTAGCTGCAAATATTTCCGCAATACAAATCATGCAAATAAAGCATAACTCAATGGAAAAGAGAGAGAGAGAGAGAGATCTGCACCTAATCTTAATAAGGGTTTTGTTTAAATGAATGTCTGAGCGATAGTTAAAGTGGCGCTTGCCTCGACAAACACCATTACAACAGCAGATAACAAACATAAAGTGACCGAGGGGCGTGTTGTGTTCATGTTTTATTACTAAACTAATGCAATTACACACTAATGCATCGATATAACTCACCATTTCTCATGCAAATACACATTTCACTCAGATTCAAGTGTGTAGCGTTATTTCACTGCACATTAATGTGGATGAGGTCACACACACACAGTCACATAAGCGAGAGGGTGTGTGTGTGTGTGTGTGTGTGCGTGCGTGCGTGTGTGTGTGTGTAGTCCAGGCGTTTGACCTGCTTTCACATGGCTGAACACAGCTGTACAAACTCTACAGACGACAGTCGACTGAGGAGCACAGTCTCTAGGCACCAACACACACACACACACACACACACACACAGCATGTTTTATTCATGCACACACACACATTTACACAAAGACATCAGAGTAGATCAGACGGAGCGGAAACAGCGACTGTGTTTGTTTCTAAATAGAGCGTGTTTATCAAGAGGGTCCTAAGTAAACAAACAGCATGAGAAGAGATAGAGAGCGAGAGAGAGAGAGAGAGAGAGAGAGAGAGAGAGAGAGAAAGAAGTCTCTGCAATATCTCACAATATCTCAGGCGATATAATCTTATACATTACGTGCACCAGGATTTATCAAACTGTGGCTCAGTAATAATCACTTGCTGTTGTGATGAATGACAAAAAGGTTTTTGTGCAGCAATGACAATATTTTATGTATAATTTACTCGTATCTATGTATATGATAGGATACACAATACTGGGTTGACAAAACTTTAATTTCCACTGTAGCGCAATATTTTGAACAAAATCTAACTGAAATTTAATAGAAATGTAATTTCGTTTTAATTAAATCGACATAATTTAAAACAAATTAGCTGAAATATCAGACTTATTCCCAAAACATTAAAAAAAAAATATTTTGGTAAAGAAATGACGAGGTTGAGGTTTAATTATGTAAAAGAAATCTTATAGGTCTGTTGTTAAAAGACAGAACTCCTTAAAGCACAATAAAACGGATGCCATCACCAGCTCTATGATTCATGTTTTCAATTTTTATTGCTACATGCCTATATTTTAGCATAAGGTATTTTGAAATTGTAATAAAACTTAAATTTAATTTATTCATTTAGGAAAACTCTCTACTAAAAGTGTGTATTTTATACCTCATTTGAAATTTTCCATTTAAAAATATTTGGCTGGTTCTTGGGAACCTGTTCCATACAAATTTTCCAATGCTTCAGTTTTTTATTCTATTAAATTTGCCTAAAATGTGAAGACAAAAACTAGAATAGTGCAAAAATTTGATAATAAAAACTGTTCAGATCTCTGACTTTGGTATATATGTGCATCTGAGATATTGTTGAGATCTCTCTCAAAACTCCAGAAGAGCCTGGTGTGAGATCACCTGAGATGATCTATTTCTCATGAAAACGATCAGGAAGACATCACAGATGATTATTCTGAAATATTCCTCTGGTGAAAGAGTTCAGTGAACTTCACTTTCAGTGCGAGATGTTGAATTATGGGTAAGATCACATGTTAGACGGACACTTGCTGTGCTTTTAATCACTTCACGGAAGGCTAAAAGCTGCCCTGTCCCAACCGATCGCTCAACTCCAAAACACACGTCAGATCCGTCGACCCTCAAGACGACCAGACGTTACGTAACACCTGTCTGGATCAGAGATCACAGGAGAACTCCGACCCACCCAAACCTCAGTAATTGCTGGGTGTTGTGGGATTGGTAAAGGGTTCACAAGGAAAACTCTTTTAAGTTATCCGCTGTGTTTTGGACCCACCGGGCGGCACGTGATCTGTGAACACACATGATGTACTCTCTCTCTCTTCTGTCCACTATTCTGGAACACTGTGTACCGCCGGCGGCTTACGTCGCACGCTCGTGCATCACGACTGGCTTAACACTGAATAAAACCAAAGACAAAACCGATAAAAGACTATTAAAGTAAAAAAAAAGCTCATGAGAATGCATGGCATGCATCTTTCACCGTCTTTCATATCCCTCAATCCCATGCATTTGTATCCGCAGGGAAGGAGATTATGGCATTTCTGTATAAATGTAAGATTTAATTTCATAAGAACTTCTGATTGCAAATACTGCCCGAGACGTCATTGCCATACATTGCAAAACTATAAACTAGATTTATAATTGTATTTATCAAATGATAATTGCTGTATAGATTTAAACTGAGGGAAGAAACTGAGAACTAATTTTTTGGGGTTAACTTAAAAAAAATAAGTAACCTGGCTGCCTTAAAATTTGACTTAAAAAAACATTAGTTAACTACTAACTTTCATGCAAACTCTAAGTTAACTAATATTTTTAAGTCGAATAATTCAAAATGTTAAGGCAGCCAGGTTACTTATTTTTTTAAACATTTATTTTTTACAGTGAAACATAGTAAGCAACCACTTGGCAATCTGGCATCTTTAAAGATCAAGCACAACTTACATTTTCTTCAAAGAATGATATAAATCTATAAACTTAAATCTACTGATAGATGCTCGAGAGGTCTTCTGATCTTAGTCTGAATGAAAAAAGCATCTAATTCAAGATATATTTTCTTAAAAGTTTATCACACACTAAAAAAATACTTGATTTAAATCACGGTTGGGGAAAATATGGACTAGACCAACCTTTGGTTTATTAATTAATCTGGAAAAATAATTAATTAATCTATTAATAAAGAAAACCATCAGTATGAGCACACATAACCTATTTTTGTTTTACAGTGAATACAAAATAAGTCGACAGATACATGTGTCCTATAGTGTGACGTGTCAAAATTATTTTTCTTCTTTCTTATGCAATTTTATATTATAATTATAAATATTAAAAAGATTGTTTACTAAATGTTTGCTGTCACACCACAGGACACATCTACAGTTCATTTGTCAACTATACAAATACAAAAAACACAACAGATTATTGCAGTAAGAGAGAAACAAACAGACAGATAGACTTAATGCGCTCGGAGAAATAACCTGCTGACATTCACCACGGCAAAATGCGATTATATGACCTTTTAATTTCACCTCCAGCACACAAACACACACAAACACATGACAATAAGGTGTGTGTGTGTGTGTGTGTGTGTGCAAACAGAAGCACGTGTTTAATTCCTCTGTGTCTATCAACACAAACGCTTAAGACATTAATGACCTACATTTACATCTGCTGTCAGACAACAACCGCACAACTCAACTAATGCACCAACAGGAAAATAAACAGAAATGTCTGCAACATTTCAATGATGAGTCAAGATTTCTTTGAAAAAAATGTGCGGACCGGAAAACTAAATGTGTTTCGATTCTAATCGGGTCACAACCCGTACTTGAGAATCACTGATTATATCAGATCACAAAAAAATAAACCTTTGTACTAAAATAATATGTATTAATCCAGTATTAGTCTCCCTAACAGAAAGTCTATTCAATATTACGCAATAATCCTGTCCGGCCTCATTCACAAGCATTTAATACACTGTTTGAAAACATGTCATGCATCAGAGCAATGTAAACACTCACAAAACAACACCTGCAAGTTAAAGAAATATTTTTCTCATTACCATGTCAGGTCAAACCCGTATGACTCTCTATAACCTCCAGAAGAAGATATTTTGAAGAATGTTGATTGACTTTCATTGTACACAAATCCATTTCTCAAAATATCTTCTGTTGTGTTACACTGAAGAAAGACTTTGAACATATGAGAAACACATTTAATGAGAGCCGCAAAATGTCTAAAATCTAAACGCTGAGTGTGGGAAATCCATCACATAAACTTCATATACAGAATTTAAAGCAGATTAAACATCATCTAACCCCATGTGTTAACTGAAATACATGAGTAAACTTCATTAAAGGTATTTTCTCTCAATAATCGGGGTATATACTATGGTAAAAGGCAGTCTGGCCTTGTAGCAGATGGGCAGCTGGTTTTGTCTTAAAGCTGCTTAACTGGAATGATGGTCCACTGGGATGCAGACACTGACTGCTTCTCTCATCTCCAGCAGATGGAAAATACCCTGATAATTCCCAAAGAAGGGATTAAACTCAACGCATGCCTTGTATGTTGTATAAGGGTGATGTGTTAAGGAATGTAAGGAAATAGAGAATGGAAATAGAGCAGTGGGACTGGGTGAAATTCAAGGGAAATGTGGAGGATTTCCATCTTTTATAACAAATGTAAAGCACTATACAGATTTCACACATAAATATAATATACTTCATATCTATAGTTAGAAAAAAACATGAAACATCCCCCTCAACTAGTGTGAATCTCAATTATCAGTGGACAGAAGAGTTTTGGGTAAACTTCTTTCTGAAGCAGAAAAAACATTATAGCCTTTTGTTGCATAAATGTGAAACTCAGTGTGTAACATCTCACAAGCACAAACAACTCCCTGACAATGTTTTGTATATTAGGCACCGCAAAGATTTCTTTCAGAAAATCCATTAATAATTAACAGGTTGTATTTCACAATTTTAAAAACGTAATGCTCTGTGTGTGTGTCGTTTTTAGAATGAGGATACAGAAATCTCAACACAAAACTCAACCTTCATCTCAATCCCTTGCACTACACTGACATCTAGTGGACACTGCCTGCATGCACACATGAATACACACAAGAGTTGGACAAAGTCACTACTTTCCATTGAATGTAGTTAACAAAATAGATTTAGCACCTCACGTTCATTTTTGACAACCTTTTACAAATACTGTATCCAACTATATGTGCAGTAGTACAGTAGAAATTTTCATGAAATCTGATATTAAGTGACACAAAAAATTTATCATTTTTTACGTAAAACAATTTACACTAAAACATTCATTTTAGTTAATTAAGAGTTCATTTTAAAGCTGTTAAATCAATTAAATATACTGTTTAAATTGTGTAAATATAAGTAAATCTTAGTAACTTTAATATTTTTATTAGAATTCACCAAAAATATTAAGTGTACATTAACATTTTTATTTATTAATTACTTATTTTTTTCATGATTAAAGAAACTTAAATAATATGTGTGCATTTTAGAGAAATTAATTGTTGGATATTTAATCGTTTTTGTGACCTACTGAAAAAATCAGTTTGAACTGTTTATTTTCGTGATATTTACCTTACCACATGAATTATCTGCACATGAATAAGAGACCTTAACTAGTTCCTTTGCAAACAAAAACACAAGTTTAATATCAAATTCATCATATCTGAGGATCAATGCGCGTGACCTCGACAAGCCCGTCTGACTTGACTTCACAAAACTGCTTACATCACGCTTACACAACACAAATACAGTTATGACAAATCACAACTGATGGATAAAGAAGCTTCGTCAGTGTTACAAAATGTTTTTTTAATAAAACACCGACTTGTTAATAAGAATGTGTGTTTCGACTTATCATTCTGTTGCTTATTTTCTACACGCAATCTGTTTTGGTGTTTACATGTCTGAACTTACTTACAAATGGGCTCGTGACCGAGAAAGCAGAAAAGTCTTTGCAGTGCAATACTCGCGCGCCAGCTTCTTATAGTTTAAATACGCGAACGAAGTGGATTGTGGGATTGACGGCGGCGCTTGTGAGCTGCGTCCGATGGATTTCTCCCGCTGCTGTGAGTCTTAAATCATGTACTGTAGTAGAACGTACTGAAGTAAATATAATAACTACTTATTGAAGGTTAAAACGGTAAGCGAAGTCGTATTTACGAGTGGGAACACGATTATACACGAGTTCGTGAGTTGTGACGTCGTACGGGGCGTGTCGATTTGATTTTGTAGATTTATTTACATTTTTAATGCCCTTTAAGAAGTCATTTTAAGTGTGTGATGTATATTACAGTTATAAAATAACTAATCTTTTCTATAACCAATACATGATTGACTTTGATGGGCTTTTAATTTGTAAATGGCTACCTGCGGGGACTTTTTATAAACTGATGTGTAATAAATCAATTATTTATAATTTTAATAATTCACTAATAAGTGCTATAGCCACTAATAATCTGGACTTAATCCTTTAAAAATAGACTTTTGATTATATTTAATAATTTTTCATTATTGGGTAAAACGTGACAACTTAAATAGTTTAAATGCCAACATTTATAACCAGAACTAAATATAAAGGGACACAGTTGGTATTTTATAAAGCAATGCTATAGTTAAAGCTGTGATAGAATCTATATTATAGTTAAAAGTAAAAACTGTGTATACTGATAACATTGAGTTTAAGGCATTGCTTTACATTCGGTGTCATTCTGGGCCATTCAACAGCTCTGCTACAGGAACTGCCTACAAATCAAACACAACCTTTCATCCCTGCCAAAACCTGCTTTTCAAGAAACATGGTCTGCATAGTCATGCTGTGTGTGTGTGTGTCTCTGTTTCAAACACACACACACAGAATAATTCACTAAAGAATGAAACCCATTGGACTGGGGCCTCACAAAGCGGAAATGTAACTTCTCACGCGATCTCCTCGTACAGGAGGCGGGGTTTTCCTTTCACTTCCTGCAACGCTGCATAAATACTCTCTCTGTGTCCCTCCGAGCAACTTTACAGTGAACACAAGGACCGCATCTGCCGCCAACATGAGTCAAACAGAACCTCCATCGAATCTAAATGTAATGAAGCCCAAGATGGAAAAAGCTGCAAACATGAAGGATGAAGACAAACTTTACAAGCGAGATGGAGTTCTGTACTCCACGATCCTGAGCCCTCCAGAGACCCTGGATAAGTTAAAAGATCTGGAAGCCAGAGAAGATGATGTTATTCTGGTGGCATACCCCAAATGTGGTGAGTAAACATGAACGTTTTGTTTCGTGTTTTCACAAAACTTTGGCTTTCGAAAAACTTACGTGTGTGAAACATTTGCTGTACCAGCCCCCCAAACTCTTGCAGATCTGCTGGAAGAGTCCGGTTACATATTAGCAGCGTAACGTCACTCTTCTTCACATCTTATACAGCCATAAACTCTTCATGACACCACTGGATCTGGATCTTTTTAAACAAGCATCACATAACATTACACAGATGTTTTTACAATCTCACGTCAGCAACGTTTGTGTAGTTATGCAATAGCAAACAGGGAAAAATGAACCAATTCAGTAAATCACAGCCAATACACAAACATAAACACACATTGGGACAAGCAAAAAAACACATTTTAATCAACTTGTTACATTTGTTTAAAGTCTTTAGACAAAAGTGTAAATAAATGCGTGTTATCTATTCTGACAGAAATAATTGACTGACAGAAACTCAACCTGAGCCATAAATAAATAAATAAAATAACAAAAGGTTTGCTTGTTTCCATCTCGCATTACAGTATTATTTTTCTTGTGTTTTGTCTTGCTATCTTACTCTCTTATCGATATATTTCTTTTCTGGAACAGGGTTCAACTGGATGGTGGCAGTCTTACGCAAAATCATGAACGCGTCCACTGGCAAAAACGAGACGCCGCCCGACCGGCCTCCACTGGTCGAGTTTCTTCCTCCAGATGTTCAGCAGGTCATTACCATTAAAAAACAATATCGCGCTGACACAGAAGACTGAATAACATCAGAGCTTGTGTTGTTGTTTTATCTTGCAGAAACTGTCAGAAATGCCTCCACGGAGAATTCTGGGAACTCACCTGCACCCTGACAGCATGCCCGCCTCTTTCTTCAGCAAGAAACCAAAGGTCTGTCATAATGACGGCACTTCGTAGTACATTACAAAGGTCACATGATACCAGATAGCGAATATAATACAAGCTGCATATGGACCAAGTACAGCAAACACACACGACTAGATTTATTTGAGCCCTCTAGAAGAAAGTTATGCAAAGTATATTTGAATTAGAAGAAAGGAGAAAATTACCACGTGGTGACATGTGGATCCAACCAAACTAAAGCAATTCTGGGAAGACGACGACACTCCTGAGTGAACTGAACTCATTTTCATTGTTGAAGAATACAGCTTAGTGTGTATTTACCTTTGATCTGTACAAAAGTGACAAAAGGCAAAGACACAGAAATATCCAGATAAGATCCAGTCTATAAATGCAATTGTCATCTATTGAGGATTAAAGGGATCGTTTAAGCAAAAAGAACAAATTCTGTCATCATTTACTTCATTTCAAATCTGAACACAGAGAAAGATATTTGGACGAATGCTTGTAACCAAACAGTTCTTGGACCATAGTAGAAAAAAGTACTTGAGCACAAAATGAGATATTTTGAAAAATGTAGGACAGCAAACAGTTCTGGGCTACTTTTGACTGCCATTGTCATTTTTCCTACGATGATAGTCAATGGGACCCAAGAACTGTTCATCCAAATATCTTTCTCTGTGATCATCAGAACGAAGAAATGAGAACAAAAACTAAAGAGTGAGCAGAATTTTAATTTTTGGGTGAACTGTCCCTTTAACATAAAGAACAATTCTGGATTCAAGATGACCTGATATGCACATGATGCACTATTTTACATCATGTTATTCGCTCATCATATGTTTCTAGATTCTGGTGGTCTTCAGAAACCCCAAAGACACTCTTGTCTCATACTTCCATTTCATGAACAAGAACCCGGTGCTGCCCAGCGCTGAGCCATGGGACAAGTTCTTCTCAGACTTCATGTCTGGTGAAGGTTGGTGAAAAACGCATTATTGAAGTGAGAATACTGTCTTCTGACTCGCATGTTTCCGCTCTTTAGTTCCCTGGGGGTCTTATTTTGATCACGCTCTTGCCTGGGAAAAACGAATAGACGATCCCAACGTGATGATTGTGATGTACGAGGAGCTCAAACAGGTCCGGCAACACACAAACAACAAGCAACATCCACCAAACTCAACACAGTGATGTTGTACTAGCGCTCTTTCTCTTGTTTGATGATGTCATTGCATTCATGTGCTCACACAGAACTTAGTGGAGGAAGTGAAGAAGATCTCGGAGTTCTTCAGCTTCCCGCTGACAGAGGAACAGGTCAACAGCATCGCTGAGCAGAGCACCTTCAGTGCCATGAAGGAAAACTCCAACAAATCTCACGGCAACATGGGCTCCATCTTCTTCAGAAAAGGTACACAATGACAGTTTTTAAGACATCTTAAAGAGATTTTGTTTGTAATATTCCTATGGGGTTTTTTTTAGGTGAGGTGGGCGACTGGAAAAATCATTTTTCCGAGGCTCAGAGTAAACAGATGGACGAGCTTTTTCAAAGTAAAATGCCTGGAACCAAACTAGAAGCTCTGATGAAGTATGACTTTTACTGCCAATAAATGTGAAGATGTGACGCATCATGTGACGCATCCTTCGCAGACGATGAAGACTCCTTATATCACAGCGATTTACTGTCACTCGCACGGGCAGATGATCGTGAACATTTTATTGGTACATTCCATTACTTGTATAAAAAAGTGTTTTTAACTCATTTTGTCATTATACCTCATTATGTGAAGGTGCTAACATTAATAAAAAAAACTTTCATTAAAAGACTTCTTCTGAAATAATGTATAGTACCACTAGGTGGTGCTCAAGTTGAATCCAGCAACTTTTCTACACTGACGATGAATAGAAAAATGACTTCTGATTGCAAAAGCTGATGGATCACAGATATTTTAAGACCAGACTAGGGAAAAACAATGATAAATAATGATAAAATCAAATTAAAACTGCTAAAAAAGGCGTTTCAATTTTTAAGAGGAAAAAATATTGATTCCAATTTATTCGTCACATTAATAAAGTAAACGATAAAAACAGCACATTTGGCAGCTCATCTAAGTATTGCATGAATTCTTTAGTTCCTAAAGTAAGTACATTACATATATGAGCACTTTTGTTCATATACATACAACATATAGCAGAAATAGTGCTATTATGATGTGTTTGGCATTGCTTATATATCCGTGGGGCATCTCAGCTCTGAAATCGAATGATGTTTAATTACAGCAGCACAGTGTTGTTCACTACATGAACAGCATCCTGGAAGTGCTACACATCCAAAGTCAAAACAAGACAATCTGTTAGAAAATGCAGGAAAACGCCAACATCCTGAAGACATCTTTCAAACTTTAACCCAATTTCACCATCTTTCAACTAGGTGAAAAACAAAGACCTAAAGCTATACATCTACCAAAACACACATGCTGTGGTCTATTTAAACAAAAAATACATTCAGTATAGCTTTCATATTTTTATTTTGTTAGCCTGTCAGATATTTATATAGAAAGATTGTGCTTTGATCAATCGATCATTCATTTATTTGTGAATTACTATTATTGACAGATTTTTTTTAATGCCATATCAACAAGTCTGGATGAATAACAGTAAGGAAAATCACACATTCAGATAAAATAGGATTAAAATTTATACTGTATAAGAAAGGTTTTTTTATTTTAATGAAAAGACAGTAAACTATAAAAAAATAAGAATAAAATGAGACATTTATTTGTATTAAAAACAGAAGTTTTTGTGAAAGCCACATCTATATCCACATCAGAGGTGAATTTATGCAAACTGTACTTAACCTGCTTCGATTCATTCTGAACAGTTATGCTATATTTAATTAGATCTGATAACATCTACAATGGCATTCATTGCTTTCTAAAAGAAATCAGACCCTTGAATTAGTAGACGTGGATGTCCGCACATCATACAAACACAGACTCACGTCACACAATGATGTGTTCAAACACAGCAGATTTCAAGACAGACGGACATCTTTAGATAGCTGAAGGCCATGATGTTGTTTTTACAAAAACAGGCAAAAACAGGCTTGGCTTACGAAAAGAAGCTTCTTTAATTAGTGACTAATTTCCATCTCTGGTTTTTCTACGGCTGTAATGAAGAGATCTGGTCTGACTGTCCCTCAGATTCACCCGCAGGAAATGAAGCCCTCAGGGAGCCATTACATCCTTACAGACCACCATCACAACATACAGAACACCATCCACATACTGTACATCTACTATAACACTAATAATTGACTCTTTCCTACATGTTTTTAGACAATAAAAAGCCCAACAAACCTTTTAATTGCAGACAGGTGAACTCTTCTGGACCAGAAGAACTGATGACATCACAGAAGATCCACACATGCTTGTTCTTATACATTATGGGGACTTTTCCATAGACATGATGACTTTTATAGTGGACGTTTACAAAAATATTTTATAGGATAAATGGATATTTCAGGATTACATTCAGGACATCTTTGCAACCACACACACTTTGATGAATTTAATGCTTGTGTATTTATCAGTTTCATGCTTTTATATTTGTGATCTGAACTGTTGTACTGTAATATACGCTGACATGAACAGTGCAGAAATATTCTGCCGTGATATTAGATTAGCAGACCTGCAGAATTCTGTAATATGATTGACTGATGCTTCTCTAATGACCATGATACCACTGACATCACGTCATACATCAGTCTTAATCTAATGAACATCCTGAATTACCACCCAAGACCTCGGCTCACGGATACAAACATTTACGGGATTCCACGTTCTAAACGTCAACACCTGCACTTTCAGTCTTAAGAGAATAACAGATCGTGAACGCGGTACTCGTTCGTGAACATCTCCAGACGAAAATGTACTTAACAGTAAAGTTATTTTGCAAAATGTCTGGGTTTTTCAGACGACTAAAGGAAGTTTACTGTGGTGTACAAACTTGGTCTAATGACACAAAATAAAACATCAGCTGCTGAAATTCACTAAAAGTCTAAATGTGACCCTGGGTCGATTTTTTGAAATTGTTTTTTTACATCATGTAAAAGCTGAATAAATAAGCTTTTTATTGATGTGTGGTTTGTTTGGATAATATTTGGTCGAGATACAACTATTTAAAACTCAGGAATCTGAGGGTGCAAAAATATTGAGAAAATGGCCTTTAAAGTTGTCCAAATGAAATCCTTAGCATAGCATATTACTCACAAAAATAAAGTTTTGATATATTTACGGTAGGAAATTTACAAAATATCTTCATGGAACATGATCTTTACTTCATATCCTAATGATTTTTGGCATAAAAGAAAAATGGCCAATTTTGACCCATACGATGTATTTTTGGCTTTTACTACAAATGTTCTTGTGCTACTTAAGATCAGTTTGTAAATTCAGGTGGACAAGAATATTCTTCTTAACACTGAAGGAAAAAGAAATAAAGTGCATTAACTATTATACATCCCCAACACACGCCGTAAAACAGAAATGATATCTTTTTCACAAATACATACAAAACTTTCCACTAATAATCACGTTAGATCAAATAATTCTGCATCATTCTCACAAACACATGAAAAGTGGATTTGAGTTTGACCAGCAGATGACCGACAGTGAGTGTCCTGCTGGGATGATGGTGACGCAGGTCAGACGCCCAGAGATCTCAGCTCACTGAATAATCAGGTGTATAAAAGCCAGAGGTTCGAGAAGAAAGACCGAGACGTCGCCGAGACAGAGACCATCAGAGTATTCTTCATTTATACAGGTGACAAGAGCTTGGAACGGACTTACAGAAACATCTGCAGTGAGTGACTGTTATTAGCTTATATTCTTTTCTATAGGGATTTTTATGTTTGCTATTTGTTTGTATATTTAAGATTAAAATGAAGATTCTTGAACCTGAAATCTTCATCAAACATTCTAGAAAAGTAAAAGAGCATCATCTGAACTTCAGATGTGTTTTGTCTTTGTTTAGAAAGTCATGATCTCTCCGAGCAGCTGTCAAACGCTTCTTCTGATCGCGATCTGCAGTGTTTTCTGCTGCAGGACTCTCGCATTGCCTGCGATCTCTGCATATTCTGACATCAGGTACGACATAACTCAAACATATCATCATCGTCTGTCATGTATCATAAGATAACATGCTTCTTCAAAAAACAGATACTTATCTTTCATCTTAAATTAGGATATTTTTATAAAACCACATACTTCTTTAAGTTGTCACTCTTTTCTTTTATAATGTAATCTAAACTAATATAATTCATGTGGTTAATTTTGGAAATGATAGTTCATTTTATTATTCATAAATACATCATCGCTTTATGTTATTGTTTAAAAATCCCTGCTCTGTAATGATCACAAACCATTTCTGATCTGCCTGCTTTTATGATAATATTTTGCAACTTTAATTCTTTTTTTTAGATCAGGCACTTTAGATGAAGACGGAGAAGATGAGTGGACCAGAGATCCGTCACTACAGGATTTAGAGGCGTATAAACTCTTGTATGAAATCGCAAACACGGTTGAGAGGTAAACAGACATTTCTAATACATTTATCCTATAGCATATAAAATATAAATCCATCACAAGCTATTCAATATGATGACGATATGATGTTTTCAGACCATCCAGACATGCTGACGGGTTGTTCACGAGCGGATACAGCAGACTGCTTGGTCAACTTTCTGCTAAAGAATACCTGGAGTCTCTGCTGGCGAAGAGAGTCAGGTAACATCAATCTCTGACGTTCATGACATTCATGGGGTGATGTGACCAAAACATGGCCGCGTCTCATTTTCCTTGAAAATTTTACATTTACATTTATGCATTTGGCAGATGCTTTTTAACCAAAGCGACTTCCATTGCATTATATTATACATGTGTGTCCAAGTATGTGCAATCCCTGGAATCCAAACCATGACCTCGGCGCCATGATCTAACCAGAAGTTGAATCTAATCTAATCTAAAAAAATGAAAAGAAAACATAATATTTTGGCGGAAAGACTATTCAATTGTTTATCTAAAGCCTGTTTCTCAATGCAAATTCATACAACAAATGTTTCAATAACTGAATGTGCTGAACATCACGAGTTCATGTCACATCTGTTACAAAAAAAAACATATTTTTTTGATTAAATTAATTTTAAGGTTTGGTCATTTTACTTTTGTTGTGATTTTCCTGGGGGGTTTTCTCCTATAAAGCTGCTTTGGAACAATGCGCTATATAAAAATAGAAATAAAATTGAATTGATTTGTTATGGCGGCTGATTTAATTAAGCCTTTGATAATGAGACAGAAGCTCATTAAACGGTGCGTGATGTCATTTCCTGTCTGTGCCGCAGTGATGAACTGGGTGTGGAGCCGGTCAAACGTCATTCAGATGCCGTCTTCACAGACAACTACAGTCGATACCGTAAACAGATGGCTGCCAAGAAATACCTCAACTCAGTGTTAGCCGGAAAACGGAGGCAAGCATCAATGTTACCGCTGAACGGATAGTTCACCTAAACATTCTGTCATCACTTATTCATCCTTATGTCATTTAAAATGTGTATGTGATGAGTCTTTCTTCAGTGGGACACAAAAGAAGATATTTTATTGGGGTTCAGTGTTATTTGCTTATCAACGTTCATTAGTGTTCTGCAGAAGAAAGAAACTCATACAGGTTTGACATGACATGAGGATGCATGACATCTCCGACATTAAATGCATTAAAAAGCACCTTATAGCAATGCCTTAGCAACCATTTCATGACCTGGTCTTTCAGTAAAGATCTGATCTCTCCTTCAGGTGATGTACTCACGACACTACCTGTGCTCTTTAACATGTAAGTGCACTTGACTCTACATAGTTATCATGTCTATATTTATTAATACAGCATCTCAATACATGCATGTTTTCTTGTTGTCTGTAGGTGATGGACAGCACTTCTTCAAGCCTCTCTGATGTTATATACTCCAGCTTATAGACCTGTCATGAGCTCACACATAATAAAACACAACACAACACAACATGATCCTGAATAAATATCTTTCTGATGTCTTATCTGCTGCCATTCTTGATAATCAATATCCAAACAATAAAAAGAATTTCTGAAAATTATTTTGCGTATCATTGTTATTTCTGATGGATAATTTTACTCTGTAAAAACTATGCGATGATCTTCACAATATCATCACCACCACATTGCTCTTAATAGATACTGTTCAAGACTAATAATATTTTTATGCTTTAAATTATAAATGCTATAAATGCTGTTGCTCAGTGGTAAGAGCATTGTAATTGCAATGTAAGTCGCTGTGGATAAAAGCATCTGCCAAATACATATCTGTAAATGTTTTGCAGCCTTACATTTTTAAGATAAATGAAATTAGCTTTATGAGTCAATTGAACATAAATTATATTGAACTGACTTTTAAAAAAATTGTTGCAAAATACAACTAGATTTTCAAGTCAATTCAATATAACAACCTGAGGTCGTGCCACACAACCCGAGGTCATGCCACACAACACAAGGTCTTGCCACACAACCTGAGGTCATGCCACACAACACGAGGTCATGCCACAACACCCGAGGTCATGCCACAACACAAGGTCATGCCACACAACACGAGGTCATGCCACACAACACGAGGTCATGCCACACAACACGGGGTCTTGCCACACAACACGGGGTCTTGCCGCACAACACGGGGTCTTGCCACACAACCTGAGGTCATGCCACACAACACGAGGTCATGCCACACAACACGAGGTCATGCCACACAACACGAGGTCATGCCACACAACACGAGGTCATGCCACACAACACGAGGTCATGCCACACCAGACAGCGAGACACAGATGAGTTCATGTCATTACTGGTATTTACTGTTATTTAGAAAGTGTTAGGTGAGGTTTGAATTCTGTTTAGATGGGTGAGGTTGTCAATGCAGATCTCTCATTCTGCCAAACCTGAGTTCGTAAACCTCTTATTATTTTATGCACGTTCATCAATTTCACGGTTGAATAACTTTTATTGTATCTGTTATCTTGTTTACATGTTGTCTGCAAACACAAACAACTAAAATGTTTCTCCTGTCAATTCTACTTTGCAGAACAGAATTACTGTATTCAGGAGATCAACAGTGAAAGGACACTTATTATATTATAAGAATAATTTTACTTTTCTTAGGAATTAAATCCCATTTTGTCACAATTTGGTGAAACACATTTTTAAAAGGAACTTAATTCTACTTACACAAAAGTACGGTGTACACTGATCATAATGCCCTGATAATTCATGACATTGAAACACATGTTGACCTTTGACCCTGCAGTGATTAGACATGCGGTCAGTATGAGAACCCACAGATAAGAGTTCTGGTGGTCTTTGAACTTCAGCTGTTGAGTCACAGAACACATTCACATCTGTCACAGGTAAGACTCTCTTTCTGCTTCTGTACTGCTTTACACTGACTCAGGATTATTTATTTATTCACTTTCTGTTATTATAAAATGATCATCTGAAAGTGATTGATTGCTTACTGTAAACAAACAAGGAACTAGTGACATTCTGAGATTTACTGATAAAAATACTGTCTGTATGATCACTGTTAAATATATACATTTTAAATATTTCTTCAAACAATTAATTTGTTTGAATATGTTGCATTAAATAATGAATAGTTTAAAATCATTATTATTTTTTATATATTTTACATTTGTTCAAAGTAATGTGATGTTGCTTTTAGGCATGGTATGAGATTTTGACGATATAATAAACTTACACAGTATGCCAATATTGCAATTACCGCTTTAAAATGTGGTGTTTAAATTGTCAATGTAAAATGTAAAAATGTAAAACAAAACAGCTTTACACAGTATTTAAGCAACACAAATTATTTGGAACAGTATGTCAAGTTAAATCTGTGCTTCACAAACTTTTTTAAAGCATGGCAGCCCTTTCTAGTAATTGTTTACATGCATTTCTAGTGATTAAACTTACATGCATACATATAAATAAATATAAATTAAATGCAGATGAGCAAACAATCAATTAAGCATAAACAAAAAACAAGACAGAACCTGGTGGATTCCTGCACTTTCCAGCTCAGGAACGGTATTACAGAAAATGTTAGTGGTTTTAAACCATGGTATACTGTGAAACCGGTATTCGGCCCATGCCTAGATGCGTTTGATCTATTTTGAAACATTAGGAATAAAATTCTGTATTTTCTGACTTTAAAGAAAGGCAGTTGCATTAAAAAGCTACTTTATACTTTAAGTATTTATACCCACATACACAACGTGTTTTCTGCTGAACACACAGAGGTGTGTTTTGGAAAGAAGTGAAGAGCAGATATTGAATGACAGATAACCCATTAAACAGAAAAGTGTGACTATCAGATACTGACAAACTCATTATCAATCCATCACTGATATATTGAACACAGATGTGGATTGCAGAACAGAACAGAACAGAACGAAGAGAAGAGTACAGAAGAGAACAGAAGAGAAGAGTCATTTTGTTTAGGGTATTTATTAATAGTAATGAGGTAAATGTTGTAAGTAATGGATGATGATGTCAGTCATTAGATTCTGTTAATGATTCTCTGAACTATCAGTCAGACAAACATCATTGCATCACATCTCACGGACAGAAAGCACTCTTTTATTTTATTGATTTATTCATTTAAGTAAAACGTTTCCTTTCTCTAATCTTACTTATTCATATAAATGAAACCATTAAACTCATCATATTTCCTGACAGGCTGTTCTATGATAAAGGTTAAAACGTTTGACATTTTAGTAAATAATGATTTCAATCTATTATTATTTTTGTGCGCTGTTTACAGGGACTAAACACTGTCTGGTATTCTCATCACAATGGCGGATATTATTTGAGATTTTTTCAAAGCGCTGCAAAAATGTGACATCAGAGTGACAGAAGCAGACGTGTAGGAGCAGAAAACGTTACGTAAGAGTGAATGTGTTCAGTGAGATCAGACGCCCGCTCACGTGAACATCTACAGCAGGGTGGAAAGAGTTTAGATCAGTGTAAACCTGTACAACAAACACATCTGACACTTAACAAACCTCCTCAAGCGCTCGAGCTAAAGGTAAGATCAGGTATACTTTACTGCTGCCGGTGAAAATGAAAAACGATTGTTTCAATGATGAAAATTACATCTGCAACTAGGTTAAAACACTAAAACACATCAATCGACTTCATTATCTTAATACAGCATAAACTTTAAATGCAGTATGAGGTTCAAATGATTCCGTTTAACATTTTTCACTGTGTATTTTGCTATTGGTTTTACAAAATATACAAGACTTCTGTATTGTTACACATGGATATATTATTGGTCAAGCTGATATCATTCTAACAACAGCTCTACCAATAAAAAATCAAACTTTCTGGCATAAATGTATTATAAAAATACAATTAATTCAGAATACCACTAATTTGCGATCAACAGATAAACTGACTTATACTAAAAAGTTATGTGATACGATAATACTTGTAGTTTGTAAAATCTATTTGAACTTTATTAAAATATGTTTATAATATAATTAAAAAACATTTATATTATCTAAGCAACATACATGGAAAATTTAGATGTCAGTCTCTCAATCGACCTGAAAGCTGGACTATAAACTTTTTGAAGTATTAAAATCATTCAGTGATTTCAAACCATTGCACATTTATGATATTGTGCTATTAATATCTCATATATTTTTTTTGATTAAATTTAATAAATGGTGCAGCCCTGATTTATAAAGTATATAAAGATTGAAGCATTCATATATTTACATTTATATATTAAGCAGATGCTTTTACCCAAAGTGTCATTGTGGCACGATTTCTGTTTGTGTCAATATTTGAGTCAAATGTGTGTTGAGTAAATGATCAACATCAGCTCTCACACACTGTTCTCAGTGATATTTTTGGGGTGTTTAGATGCAGTTATTCAGGTTTAACAATGAATCTGCTTCAGTGTTTTGACAGCTGACTGTGAAATAACAGCAGAGACTGACTCAGCATCACGTGTGTTTCACAAGCACATCTTACACGTTTCCTCAACTCAACCTCACTCAACACATCCATTATTGGTGGACCTGAGCTCTGACTGACGCGTTTGTTAAGTTGTTGTTGGGAAAACATCAGGAAGACGCGGATCCTTCCTGCTCATTCTGCAGAAAAAACATCCAGATCAGATAATCATCTGAGTCATATTGAAAGATGTTACTGGAGGATTTTTCTCTATGTTGCTCTATCTCTTACCAGTTCTGTAAGTGTCGACATAAAAGCTGCACAGTGTTATTAAAATGATGAAATATTATTAATGTGCATATCACAATTGTTTGCAATGACCGAATGAGTTCGATACTTCGAAAAGTCTTGTCGTGAAAGTTTTGGGTGGATGCAGATAATAGAGAGACTGACACGTGAATGTGTGTGATCTGGCGTGATCACTTGCGTAAAAAATGACGGTTAAATCATTTACATTTATTCATTTGGCAGACGCTTTTATTCAAAGAGCATAAAACAGTTCTAATAAAATCTCCAGCATCATTTGTTTACAGATGACACTTGCTTTGATATCTTGCTATCAAATGCAATGGCATTTTGACATTTTTAACTGACTTGACGGTCACAAATACATTTTGAGCTCAATGTAAATACACAAGACAATACTTTACAGCCATGAATCTAGAAAGAGGTGCGGTTAAGCCATCATGCATATCTTTATATATCACAACTGTATCTTCACTCGTGTAGACTTTGCACGCACTGAAACATCATCACGCTTCATGAGGTCGGTGATATTCTCCCTTCATATGTATCAAAAGAGGCTGATTATTAACAGAGTCGGCTCATGAAGAAACAAAAGCAAAAAAACACACCATTTTCAGGTTGATCTTACAGATTTACATAAATAAATCTATGTTTAAAAAAGTGTGATGTTTATGTTTTTACATTGAAAATATAGTTCATGTCAAACTTCAGGCTTCAATTTCTAATCTGGTCACAACAGCTTTTCCAGATCACTGTTGTTTATGTCGCTACGGTCAGGATTTTCTTCATTAATATATTTACAGGAATTAATGTGATATGATCTTAGGGTGGTGACCAACACTAATAGCTGTTTGGATATTTCCTGCATGTTCTACCCCATCAAAGCATGGCAGCACATAGCTGTGGTTACAGTAGGGATTACTATGGCAAGCCAAATTAGCTTTTAATCATTCTCAGGATATGAATTCTTGATATCAACAATTAAATTTTTACTAGTAACAATTGCTATTTTTAGATTACATGTAAAAGAGAAGCAGAAAAGCTTTCTGATGTGGTTCAACTAGTAGATAACAAGTTCGTATAGTGAGCTGCTCGCATGATGGTGATGTCAAAGTAAAAGATGATCAGGTCAAAAAAGAAAGTTTTAAGATTGTCAGTCAACCCCACTTCTGGTTCATACAGCACATCCTTTAAGAAAATTAACCATGATTTTTCTACAGTAACTATGATATTTGATGGTAATATATATAAATGCTCTTACTATAATTAAAACATGCTTCATTGTCCTCAGGAATGATGTTGGATTAACATATTAAAACATATAACTGTCTCATACAAAACCAAACTTATGCTGGGCTCGAACCTAATACACTCGTCCAGCTCGGGACAATGGGATTGGACAAAATTATTTAAATTAGAAAAGAGGAGGATGATGGAGGAGGAGAAGGGATGCCATGCTGGCCTTAGGTGGGCGGTGCATACGCTTGTGACATGATTGACAGGTTTGAATGATCAGGCTACTTCCAAACTAATGTTCAAAACTTCATTTAAAGTAATTGTTCAGATTAATTTTATTAAGTGCAACTGTTTGTATTGTAAAGCACGTGCGCACCAGCAGAGGGCAGCAGCGTAAATACTTTAAAATCAAGTCATTGGGTTTTCACGTAAATATTAGCTTTAGGTCAAATCGTTATCGTCTTCAAACATTCCACCAGTGTTTGTGTCATTACCGGCATGTTATTGTTAAGATATGAGCTTAGGGTTTCTCCTAAAGTAAAAGACAACAACTTTTGGACGCCACATTTATACACTAAACGTCTGCACATGAGATCAGATTCATAATATTGCTTACTTCTTCTTAAAAACACCACTGCATCCTCCAAACAGCACACAACATGCAATCCTCAGTTTTCTGAAGTTTTTCTGTCAATGCGCCAAAACGCCAGGCGCGAGTGACGTCATCTAGTTGTCAGGTGGAATTCTGGGATACGTAGTTCCTGCGTTTGGCTCATTGCACTATAACGTTGTTGTTAGGGGTGATGTGTATTTAAAGGGATCCATCCATCCCTTATAAAAATGTACCATGGTTTATTATAGTAAAAGTGTACTAGTCATGTTTTCGATTAATAACCATGGTTTTCCAAGTCAAGTTTGGGTTGCTCTCTGTATCTGGATTGAGCTTCTGATGTGTCTGTGAGGTGAAGCAGAGCTCCGCAAAACACACGTGGGGTGTAAATTATAAACCTTAGCTGAACTCTAAAGACTCACATCTTTATCATGACGTGTAGAGAAAAGACCCACTTCCCATATCTGACACACGTCTCATGATTCATTTTGTGTGCTTCAGCATTTTAAAAACTCGCAGGTTTTCGTTCTTGGTTTCACAGTGACACGGGCAGAAGCGCTGATCTTTGTTTTAGGCGTCTGGTGTTCGTTTGCAACACACTTTCGGCTCCTAAGTGGCATTTTATCTTCCACAAAACCATAGAAAAGACTTTCTGATTGATCACACCAATTTATCTTTACCTGATCTACCGTATAAAACTGAAAAATGAAATGTATAAAATAATACAATGAACACAGAAACAAAGTCAGATTTGCTCAGATCTAGATTTTGGATTAGATTAGGTTAGATTCAACTTTATTGTCATTACACATGTACAAGTACAAGGCAACGTAATTTTAGTACGCAAAAGTGGCATTGGACGTTATTTATCTGAGAAGTTTCAGTGTTTTTGTTGTGTTAGTGCATGTTTATGTGAGGGTGCGTAATGTGGTTATGCAGACGCTGAGATAAGCAACACTATCGCGAACCTTCAGTGCTCATTACATATTCATGAGTGGGCGGGGCTTGACTCTATAAAGCAGATGTAGTGCACAAATACACACTTACATTAGTGCTCCGTGTTCATGGTGTGAACAAGGACTGTAAGTACTTTACTACACTCTTCAAATAAATCAATGTTTCATTTACATTAGTTTGAAAAGAGAAAAATACTTTTTCAACTTTAACTGTAAGAGGCCATTAAAAAGTGTTGTGTGATGTTGATATTTATTATTTGTTTGTTTTAATGAGGAATTTCATTTAAACTACGATGTGATTTCCTTTAACACTTTCCTTTAACTTCTTTTCTGTGTCTCTCTCATGTCAGAGCTGTTGGAGGTCTTTTTTCTGGCTCTTTCACAGAAATGGACCCACAGGTGCCTAAAGATAAGTGAGTGTTCACATTTGTTTTAAAGGCCGGTGGATGAGTTAAAGGATATCTGTGTCCCAGCAGCTGAACGCATTCAGATAGACACGAGATACACACATAACACCAACATGCATGCTTGTTCTTTTCTGTAAAACAACACAAAATAAGTGAATTCTGGACCGAATGTTCATGAACTCAGGTGTACTGATGCCTCTTAATCTTGATTTTCAAAGATTTTTGATTCTTTTATATTTGCTAAGTGTTGTTTCATTATATATCATACGATGTATTTGACATATAAAACTTGTAAATAGTTCTTTCATCTATATTGTATTAAAGTGTCAAACTCTGAAACTAATGCAATACTCTGAAGAACTTTAACACTGTAAAAACAAGTTAAAATTTCTAGTTAATTCAACATAAAAACGTTAGTTATTGGCGTGAATTTGATGTAAAATTGTTGTGTTAACTAATATATTTTGGATAACTACAAACTTAATTTTTTAAGTTAAAACAAAGAACTTTCTTAAAGAACCTTTAGCTTCCTGAGACTCATTGAAATATTTCTTGTTTTTTTAATCTCGACAGATATAATGGCGTGTGGTTGATTTTCTTCATGTTGGGATTGGGCACACTTCTGCCATGGAATTTCTTCATGACTGCAACAATGGTAATCATCATTTGGTTTTATTATACCTTTAGATCATAACAAACCAGAAATGATGATTAAATAAAGACTAAAACAATCATTACATCCTGAAGATGAGAATGAAAACAGAAGATTCTTATTTTGTCTTGTAGTATTTCAGCAGTCGTCTGGCAGACCCACAGCCTTTAAATGAAGGAAACTTCTCTGTCAATCAAACTGAAGTTGAAACACGCAGTGTCTTACAATCCAAATTTAATAATGTGATGACATTGTGTGCCATGTTGCCCCTGCTGGCGTTTTCATGTCTGAACTCAGTTCTTCACCAGAGGTAAGACTGCAGGGGGTTTTACAATTGAAATGAAAATAAACCAGAACTGAAATAGTTTATAGGGGTCAGGCAGACGTGACTATTTAATAAACTATAACAATGAGACTCATGTTGAAATGAGTTTGTTGTTTCTAGTTTATTAACGGGATTATTATTATTAAAGTTACAGTAGCCGTCAAAGGTGTGTTATGTGTTCATATTTTAGAATAATAATAAACAACTCATCAAAATTGTGAAATAAAACAAAGAGAACTATGGGAATTATGTTGTTATTTAAAAAAATGGAAAACATGTTATATTTTATGGTCTTCAGTTTCGTCACCTTTCCACTAGAATTTGCCAAAAAAAAACTTTTTTTATGTAATTTTATGAAGCAGCTTCTTCAGATGCTTCAATTTTGATCTATTGGCTGTTCTTACTTCATTATTCAGTCAAAGTTCAATGTTAGTTTTGTCATTAGAAAAACATGTTTCGAAAATTATATTTTTGCCCACTAAACTAATTTAAATATTTAAGCAACACCTTCTCAGATCAAAAGTTTTTTTTAAATAATGATAAAAATTTGGCTCAAGTGCCCCCAAACGTTTGACGGCTAGTGTAGAGGTGTGGTTTCCTGTAGCTGTTTATATGACGACTCTTCTGTTCCTGCAGAATTCCTCAGAAGTTCAGAATCGCGGGCAGTTTGATGGCAATCCTGGTGCTGTTTTTTGTGACTGCAATTCTGGTGAAAGTTGATTTAGAACCGCTGCCTTTCTTCAGCATCACCATGACCAAAATCATCTGTATTAACTGTAAGCATATCTTATGCATATCGAACATGGGTTTTCAGTTTAAACATCAACATGAAATCAAAAGTGATTTTTTACTTTTCTTGGATGGTAAAAAACATCTCTTTACAATACGATACCTTATTTTGTCCGTAGCACACATTTCTTTTCATTGAATATTTCTTCATGTTGATGGATGTGTGTGTGATGTTCTTCAGCGTTCGGAGCGGTTCTGCAGGGAAGTCTCTTTGGAATGGCTGGTGTCTTACCAGCATCATACACGACACCCATCATGAGCGGCCAGGGGCTCGCAGGAACCTTCGCAGCCTTCGCAATGATCTGTGCCATCGCCAGTGAGTGTTCGGATGCAGTTTTTATAGAGAATTATTGCTTTGGGGCATTTTTTGATGGCAATCTCTCTCTCAGGTGGTTCTGCTTTAAAGGACAGTGCGTTTGGATACTTCATCACGGCGTGTGTTGTTATAGCTATAGCAATCGCATCATATGCTGTCCTTCCTAAACTGGTAAGAAACATTATTTTTTATATATCAAATATATTGAATAAACCTCCACAACCCATTTCACCTCCATATTGACGTTATTTCCACGTGATATATATAAAAGTTTGGCCCATGACTTAACTAAATGAGACAAACAGAAATGTGTTTGCTCTGTCCGTCCTGTAGGCGTTTTATCAATACTATCAGAGGAACCAGAATAAAGCTGCCGAGGATGAGGAGAATAAGCTGGGCTTGCTGAAGAAAGGTGACGTCATGATGTGCACATCCAGTTTGATGAACTAAGAGCTGAATATGTGTCTTGTTGTATTTCTGTAGATCAGAACAAACAGGATCTCAGCGCTGAAGAGAGAAAACAAACCCCTTCAGTGTTGAACATCTTTAAAAAGGTAAACAATGATATGTGATTCTGGTTACTCTGATAGTATTAATCTTCAATGCATAGTTGTGACTTCTTGTGTTTTCATCTGGACAATGATCAAATTAAAAATGTGACTTTCATTATATAAGACACACATGAAATATCTGGAGATCAGAGTATCGTGTGCAAACACTAGCCTTGAGAATATGTATTGATCCGGTTGGGTTTTTTCCGGTGTCAGATCTGGGTTACGGCTCTCTCCGTGTGTTTCGCTTTCACGATCACCATCGGCACATTTCCTGCTGTTACTGTGGATGTCAAGAGTACTATTGCTGATGGTGGAGCCTGGGGTGAGATCAGTGCCATATAAATGATGTTCAGTCTTTGCTTTGAACACACATGCAGAACGTTCACTGTAACTTCATTTATCTCAAATACCTAGAATGAGTGATGAAAACGTGTTTTAATATTCTCTCTCTTTAGAGAAGTATTTCATCCCTGTGTCCTGCTTTCTCTTCTTTAATGTGTTTGACTGGGCGGGTCGCAGCCTCACAGCCGTGTGTATGTGGGTAAGAAACACAGATTTATACAGATTCATGTCTTACAAAAATCTAAACTATCACAATATCAGAATGTCACTGCATTAGATCAGTGTTTCTTCAAACGGTATGCTTTCGTGTATTGAAGCGTAAATCTTGCGCCGATTTTTTGATCAAATTTGATGTTTATGTCTCTCTCTCCTGCACTAGCCTGGTAAAGACAGTAAGTTACTGCCGGGTCTGTTATTGGCTCGTGTGATATTTGTGCCTCTCTTCATGCTGTGTAATGTTCAACCCCGGTACAATCTGCCCGTGTACTTCACGCATGACGGCTGGTTCATCGCATTCATGATCCTCTTTGCCTTTTCTAATGGATATCTGGCCAGTCTCTGCATGTGCTTTGGACCCAAGTGAGTAAAACTACATGAAGAATACACAGCAGCACATTCATCAAAAACAACATGATCATGATATGGCGTCTATTAAAGGGACAGTTCGCCTACATGTTTGTAAATCTGTATGTGACTCTTTCTTCGGTAAATCCCAAAAGAAGATATTTAGAGAAATGTCTCAGTGGTTTTGTGTTCATATGGAAGTCAATGGAGTTCAGTGTTGTTTCATTATCAACAAGAAAAAAATCAAACACGTTTGCCGTGACGATGCATGTTGAAAGAATTCTTATTTTTGTAGTGAACATCTTATCTGTGTTCTCAGGAAAGTAGATCCGAGCGAGGCGGAGACGGCTGGAGCGATCATGGCCTTCTTCCTATCGCTCGGTCTCGCTCTGGGAGCGTCTCTCTCCTTCTTATTCCGAGGGATCGTCTGAAATCATGGACGACACACCCGAGATCTTCGGTGTGATTCCGAGATTTGAGACAGACTGATGGTCCACACGAGTCCTGGATGAAAGCTGTGAGGAGGAACATGAAGGATCTCAGAGGATGAGACTGACCTGATGCAGGACAGTTTGAATCCTAAATCCATACTTACCCAAAAATAAAAATATTGTCATTATTTACTCACTTACAATCTTCCTCCAGAAAAAACATCTCTAGAGTAAAAAATGAACGTTTTTTATTTTTGGATACTATTCCTTTAATGCTTATATAGCACCAATATTTTACATTTATTGCACATTACAGCTGCCTTCAAGATATATTTGTATCAAAGCATATTTTAGATAAATAGTATAGCAATACTTGCCGCTGTATGTTATTTTAATAATAATAATATTTTATTATAAACTTCTGTTTACTCTTCTCTTCATAGAAGTTTATATGATTATATTGGTTAAATGTTTCATTTATAAAGACGACTTTTAACCAGTAAAACGTTTTATTATCAGGTGGACATTTGTGCATTGCAAGTTTATATAAAGGTAAATTGCATTTTATTATATTAAACTTTTATGCGTCGATAGTAAGTTGTTAAGTGAACAAAACAATTCTACCTCGGTCAGGTGGCTTGAACAGAATTTATACTTGATCTTTTTACAACACTACATCAATCTCTAGCACACAAGAAACCAATGTGCCAAATATCATAAACTCGATTAATAAAATCTGTTGTTTATTTCTGCATTGATCTCTATTCTTTCATTTGTTTTATATTAAACACTGCCTTTCAAATCTAATAATAGAGCATAAATGCTCAGATAATATACAGAAATGTCATACTGTACATTGCTTTTATTATTCATTATTTCTGTTTTGTAGAAGATAATGTGCGATCACATTTTAACGTTCTGTTTAAAGAACAACTTTTGCATTTTGTGTAATATTTTGACTGAACATTATAAAGTTCACTATACATTTCATTTTGCCAAAAAAAAAGAGAGAGAAAATAAGTTTTATCAGATGTTATCAGGATCTAAAAACAGCATGACAACACTGATCTATTTTCCATTTGTGTGTGAAATCCTGCATATGAAAGAGTCATCCGACAGCATTTGTGGTCGAGACTGTGAAAAACCCAAAGACACATAAGAGGAAGTGTTGGTTACAATGGAAAACTCCAACTAGTCAAAGAAAAAAAATCTGTCACTGAGTTACGATGACCACAAAGAAGTGACACAAGTGTGGTAACAGTACATCGCCCCCTTCTGGCTGAGCAGAGAGTAGACGACCCATCACATGATGCACAGAATGAACTTTTATTGGTCAAGGAACTGAAAGCGTGACAAACGCTTCAATATCCTTTGGACAAAAAAAAGTGTATCACACGAGTTCTAGTACATGAATCCAGTCTGTTCGCACCTTTGTGATAACTGACTCGAGAAATTAAAATGTTTTCTCATTTTCATCCATTCAAACGTACATCTGCATCACAACAGTGCTGGCAATGAAGGGTTTTTACAAACATCATAACTCATGTTCATCTTTTGCAAAACACAATCCTCTATAGCACATCTCTGCACAAAATCTTTTATTCTCAGTGATTTCACTCTAAAAGAAATTCTGCATAACTTAAAGTGTTAGGTGGTTATAAAACAAAACAAATATATTAAAAATCCATTGAATAACGGCATTGTTACAGCTAGCTTAATACATCACTGGTATCAAATACTGAACAAAACAAAAAAAACACCCCACTGCTCTTTACTTCACCGCCAAAACCTGAAGAGACCTTCATGGCCTTAACTCAATAAGAAGCAGGTGAGGTGAACTCCCCAAAAAATGGGACATTGACCTTCCTTTGGATATACATATATATACTGTACTGTTCGTCTTTTGAACTCCAAAAACAGACACAAATTTGCTTCAGTATCTCCAGCATGTAGCTACAAAATGGACGAAACTGCGAATCTACCGCGCCGACAAATGTAGCTACAGCTTTCATAGGTTACCTTTGTGACTTTCTGGATAACAGGTCAGATGACAAAACAATGGAAACACGCAGATGTAAACATTTCCTCTTTTGGAAAAATAAACACCACCTGAGGCTCTTTGATTTCATTTCTCACAATAACAGTACCTGTGTTTTTTTTTTTTGCTAAATCCTGTTTTTGATATATTGCGTGTTCCTGAAGAGAACCTGTCACATTCTCAACGTTTATCTTCATCACCAGCTTTCAAAGCAGACACTCGAGTCTTCGGTTCAGAACTGTGAGAATACAACAAACAGACAAACATGTACACAAAGACCTTAACTATCAGTGCAAACCTCTGATCTAGCATCAGTTTTCAGCGTTAGCTTAACTAGGGCTGTCAAACGATTAATCGCGATTAATCGCATCCAGAAGAAAAGTTGGTGTTTACATAATATATGTCTGTGTACTGTGCATATTAATTTTGTATTTATAAAAACAAACTCATACATGTATATTTTTCTTAATTATATATATATATGACTACATGTATGTGTTTGTGTCCGTAAATACAAAATAGATTTCTGTTTACTGTGCATATTCATTATGTAAACTTTTAGTCTGAATGCGATTAATCGCGATTAATATTTTGACAGCCCTAAATTGATTTATTTCTTTTAAAAATAGAAAGGGGCGGGGCTTTCCAAATCAGGCACTAACACGGCTTGAAACGTCAGTTTCTTTTTTCATTCTCAAATCTACAAGGACGCAGGACGTCACCTTATTGTTCATCCTCACAAACATGAGCGTGTTTTGTTTTTTTGTGCGCATCTCATCAGCCGGATTGAAGTGAACTTCTCCGATTCATTTCACCTCAATAAATGCCGTCCAGACCTCTTAAACATGCAAACTTTGCACAGTCTGCACCACAACATCCCACCAGATGTACCCAAATCTGGTTTACTTGTATCTAATCCAGATGCTGGATGGGGGCTTGATGTCTTCAGTTTAGTTTCTGCTGTGCTATGAACTAGAAAGTCATCGCAGGCGTTCAAGGCAAAAGAAAGTAAAACGCATTTAAGAATATGTGTGACGTGTTATCAGAAATCAACATACACACATTTCACACAACACGTCTGTGAATACTGTACATCACTTCAGACCGGAGAGCAAATGAATTCAAGAACGCCGTTACGCAAAGTTAGCACGTGTGTTTCGCTACCATCAGTGTTCTAGCAGAATACTGTACAGTGAACGAGGAAACGCATTCACAGGGCCTGGTATCGTCTTTATTTCACCCCGAGCGTCTCCGCTATGGCGGATGAACGTGAATCCATCAGTTTAGGCAAAAAAGCAAACAAAGCAAAGCGTGTTCTGCAGCGCTGCTGACTAGGAACATTACGGCTGGTAAGGCCATGAGTGAGGTGGAGGGAGAGGATGTGAGGATCTTCATCCGTTTCTGCCTTCTTCTGAGGAAACAAACTAGGAAATAATCCCTGGAATCCACAATTGCTTGATTCATGTCCGTGTCCAAATGAAGCTTTATTTTGATCAGGTTTTGGCAAAGACAAACAGGTGTCGGCATCTTTTCGTGTGGCTGCGAAGCAAACGCTTGACTTTCTAAGCATGTTGGCATTAATGTGTAGGGTACATGTGTTTATGTACAGTGTGTTTGAGTGTTCGGCAGACGTGGCGTTTCTAAGATGTTTAGAGCCAGCAAACATCCTAAAAAAATTTGTTCACAGCATCAACAGGGACAGACAGACAGATGAGGCTTTGTGATTGGACGATTCACGCAGGCTCCGCCCTCTCTCCCGTCTCAGCTGTGGTTACTGGTGGACTTCATTGGCGATGAGACTGTCCTCTCCAGACTGAAAGTCGGCCTCGTTCAGGCTGTTTCCCCCGTTGATCATCTCCTCGTCCTGTGAGGACCCCTGACAGTCGTCCTCTCCACTGCCCGCTCCCGTCTCATCAGAGTTTGGGTCCTGCAGGACCTGCGCGATGTACATCTGCTGCTGCACGTGACAAGAGAAGAAAGAATTAGACAGTTTAGTCCAAAATTTCCACAAAAATAAACAAAAATCTCATTTGTATTACTGTACAAAATACACCATATTTACTCTGTTCACACTTTTAAAACGATAAAAAAATTAAACATAAATAAATTACATTTACAAGTAACAACATTAACATACAATAATATGTATTTTGTCTGATGAAAAAAACACATTTATAGTTATAATTAATGATATAATTTATGTTGCTTTAATTTATAATAAATCAAATAAAAATTATATGTTTAGAAATTAAATTGCTATATATATATTTGTTTTATTAAAAATAATTATAATTTCATAAAATAAATGAAATACAATATACATGTTATATATAATTGATATTGCATTAATTTATAATAAATAAAAGTTTATAAACTTAAATTATATATTGTTATATTTAAATTATAATTTCATAATTTTACTTATTAATTATGGAGTAAAAACTTACTAGTATTAACTGTATACATAATTTATAATTGTATGTTATATATCATTTTTATTGCTTTAATTTATAATAAATAAATAAAATAATTTGTTTATAAATTTAATTCATATATTTTTAGATAAATCAATTTATAAAAGAAAAAATTTATTATAAACTAAATTAAACACAACATGCTAGTAGTATTCTAAGAAAAAACTGTAAAAAAACAAAATGTTCCTAAACTTATCTTTATTGCCGATTACACTAAATCATTGCTTCTATTTATGCTGATTTTGGATTGAAATTCAGAAGACTTGATTTTGAAAGATGCACACCATATAGATGCAAACATTCACAACATCTTGTAGAAAAAAATAAATACTACAATCGCGCCAATTAGATTTGACCTGAGATCTGTTGGAGGGTGAAGATCTGGCAGGACGGCCGTTCTCCACTCCATCACCTTCTGTACCTTCTTTAGTGTCGATCTGAAAGAAAGAGAGAGAGAAAGAGAGAGAGAGAGAGTTTTAAGCTCTGATCTCATGACAGTCTCCCTGAGCTACACATTCTGCTCGGTGGACTGCTCCAATCAGCTCGTACCTTCAGTACCGCAACTCGTACCTTGTAGTTGTGAGCGCTGAGGTATTTAAAGTGACCGAAGCAAACGTGTGACAGGCAGACCACGATGGTGATGATGAGAACCACGAAGGTGAACATAGACGTCGGGGTCAAAAACCCTGCAGAAAAAGAGGGAGAGCGTGTCGTCTCACTTTTTAGAGTCATGTGTGTTTTGCATCTCTTCTCGGTCACAAATAATGAAAGAATCGGATTTCTGCTATCTGATGAATCCAAACATTGGTCGAGAAAGTTCATCTTCATTTTCTTTCGTTGCTGTGATTGTGTTCTGATGTCACTGTATTTTTTTGTTTAGCCTAATAAAAAACTTTTGCATTTAAGACCAATAAAACATTTATTTTTGATAAATAACAGCTTGTGTTAACTTAAAAATAAACACACACCTGTCCGAACAGTGGAGAAGAACAGAAGCCAGAAGAGGCAGAGGATGGGTGCGGCCACCACCTGATTGACAGCTCCTGAATGGATCTTCTTGTCCAGTTTGGAGGGCAGGTAAGCGTAGTACATGTTGTACCTGTCAACCAGGTGCTTTAAGAGCATGTACATCAGTCCTGTACAAACACACACACACACACACACACACACACACACACACACACACATCAGCAGACATTTCCTGACACAAGCAAACATGTGCACTGCAAAAAATGTATTTTTGTCTTGTTTTCCAGTACAAATGTCTAAAAATTCTTGAATGCAGATGCATTTTCTTGATGAGCAAAACTAAAGAAAATAAGTCTTGTTTTTAGGCAAAAAAAAGAAAGAAATTTAAGTAAAATTTTGCATAAGCAAAATGAGCTCTTCATTTGCTTATGAAGAAATTGCATCTTGATTCAAGAATGTTTTGACATTTGTACTGGAAAACAAGACATTTTTTGCAGTGTGTCTCCATTCAACTCAAACCCGTGATTAAACACAATATAATGTTAAATTCATCACAGGATAAAAGTCCTGCAACATTTATTATAAACCTGCTTATACACAGATTAATCTGTGAGTCTGTTTACTGTGTCTAAGATTAACATGAATTTACAGTGTGGGATGTGAAGTGTAAGAAAAAAAAGATCCCAGTTCCTCTGCAAAACAGAACCTGCATGACCCGATGAGTCATTCAGACACACTGCAAGCTGGTGTGTGTGTGTGTGTGTGTGTGTGTGTGAGAGAGAGAGAGAGAGAGCATATGAACACCCAAAAGACAAAAAGATTTATTTTTAGGACTTTTAAAAGTCACTGAAATATGTAAGAGGATGATCTTTATTTCAAACACTATGTGTAGGCAGGTGGTTTCTGTTGGTTTTCTATTCTGAGATGCTGCATTGAAGCATGCGAGCAGTAGGGGGTGATGTGGAGACGCAGTTGTTTATTCAATGAGTTTTGTTAGTCACCCAATTTCCTCCCTAGCCTCCTCTTTCATCATGTTGTTCATCTCTCTCTCTCTCTCTCTCTCTCTCTCACTTGTTCTCCTCTGCTTTGTTCTGATTGGCTGTCACCCTGGGGTGGGGTCTGACTCACCAAATGGGACGATGATTGGGCAGGTGATGCTGTACGTCATGACTACAGTAAAAACGCACATCATCCAGGCATAGGCAGCTCCAAACTGAAACTCATAGGCTTGATGCTGCAGAAACACACACACACACACACACACACACACACACACACACACACACACAAAATGAGCACATAAACTAAACACCTTAACATACCGATAACAGCGCAAGGGGTAAAAATATGCACTATATTTGAGTCTCATGAAACCTACCCAAAAACATCTGATTTAAAAAATGAGAACATAAAAAAACCAATAAGCATATTTTCAGCAGCATTATGAGATTTTTGTACTAGAATATACAATCTTCTCATCACCAAAATGAGACGGTACAGTAATAAGAATATTCATTCAGAATAACCAGAACCACCGAAAGCAAACAGTCCATGCGAAACAAATGACACAAATAAGATTTGCTTCCATTACAGTAAGGAGACAGCACCGAGAATTGTGGGAAATTGTGCTTAGTTGTCACAAAAATATTGTCAAAGTGCTCAAGAGTTACATTAAAATATAGTTCTTTTGTGGACGGATGATGCAAGATCAGTGTGTTTTTGTTTGTACCCGTTTGACGTTGCGTCGTTCGGCAGCCGAGCGAGCCAGACACAGGCGGATCATGTACATGAGTAGACCCGGAATTCTTAACAGGTCCATTGCATTCCCGATGAACGCAGACGCGATGACATAGTTCACGAAAAACGCTCCATTATCAGGGAGGAAGACACATCTACAATAACACAACACAAACACCTTTTACACAACCTAAACACACACCGTGATCAGCTGTTACAAACATCAAAACTGTCAAAATCTCTACAAGACAGATATTTAAGCATTTCAGCAAATTGAAATAAAATAGAAAAATGATTCACTTACTCAAATCTGACTGTGGCGTTCGCCAGGAACTTTTTGTCGAACAGCCATCGAAAGAAAACGTCCAAACTAAACACACATAGGTTTTTAGAGTCATAGACATACAAAATACAAAGTCTGACCTTATAATTTAAAAAGTCTGCAGCACAGATGCGGTTTAACACTGAACTTCAATGCTATGTTTTAAAACTTTAAATGTAAGCAAAGTTATGATCGTCTTAGCGAACGCAATGATTTCATTGAGCGTCAATGATGACGTTAATCCGAGAAATCTCCAGGAAACCCACAACAGAACCAAAGAAAGTTTCGAACATGTACATTCACTGTCCGACTCAAAGTGAAGGACACGACACCTGCTGAGGCCCAGAGACGGCAGCAGAAGAACCATGAAGATCAGAAACGTGTAGCATTTGTGCATGGTGGTCCTGTTCTCCCCCGACCTGAAACACAAGACCAGATAATGCTGCGGGTTTCACTGGGCCTTTAAAGTTCTGCATATACACACACACAAACACACAGAAGGAGAGAGAAACTGTATCAGTACCTGGTCCAGTGGGCTTCAAAGAAGCCAGAATAGTAGACTATAGTGGGCAGCAGGGCAGAGAAGGCCCACAGCAGCAGAGTGGGGAAAAACTGAGTGACGATGGGGTTCTGGTCGAAAAGAGAGAGAGATTTTGTATCATTTAAGAATGTTTAGATGTAGTGATCTGATCGCTCCATCTACAGTGAAATCCCAATCCCGGTCCACCAAATATTAAAAATCAAACTGGCTGCGATGTTGACGCTTATAGTAAGAATTGAGGTCTCACATTCAGGAACTCCACAGGCTTGGTGACGTTGAACTTGTCCATGGTGGAGATGATGATGGCCGGCGTGGTGAGGAAGAAGAGGAGGATGAAGAGGATGCAGTTGATGATGAAGCAGCGCAGCCACCAGGAAACTCCTCCTAAAGACAGATGCTCCCTGCGCACAGATGAGAAAACACAGGGTTTGACTGACTGACAAACTCAGCAGCAAGAGGAAAATCTCTAATGAGATATCGACTGCTCACGGGCAACAACTGAAGATAATGAAGTAAGCAAAGAAACAGCTGACAGAGCGAGAGAGAGAGAGAGAGAGAGAGAGAGAGAGAGAGGACAAGAGAGGCTAAGCTCAAAATGAAATGTAGAAACATTATGCAATACATGAGTTCCACATTAGTCACATATGAATTTGGTTATCGAACAAATATTATTGGTTTAAAACAGGCGATTCCTCACCAGCGGATGTTTTGGGGGTCAGGAGCGTAAGTGACACTCCAGTTATGCAAGTGAAGATTTTCACTGAACTGAGATGAGCGCGGCTCCTGTCGACAGTTACAGCCCTGACACTGACACGCATTAAAGTCCTTCAGTATTCTACACAGAGAGAGAGAGAGTCAATAACATGAAAACAAAACAAAAATGTCCCACAATGCACTGGGGTCATAACTCACATTGCAGTCATGGCCTCGTTCTGAAAAGTGACAAATGCCATTCCCAGCGGTTTAGTGTTCACCTTCTCTTTTTCCTTACGGTATTCCTCCTTTAGTTTGGCCTCCAGTTTGGTGTAATAATTCACAGCTTCTTCCTACAAAACCACACAGAATTTTATTATTCAAAATAATTACTTCATAAAGTACATCTGACAAAGGCTTTCATCAGTTAGCCAATAAGATTCAAGATCATTTTGCTTTTATAATCTCCATATTCACGAGGTGAAGCATCATATATTAAGAGCACAGGGGCATTATGGGTAATGCAGTAAGGTTTATACCTCTTCACAGCCTGTAATGGCACAGCAGCACAGGTGACCGCATGGCTTTGGGTTGATCATGGTGGGGATGTGTTCTTTAGCCATCAGATCAGTGAAAAACTTCTTACTGCGCTCAGTTTTCTTCCTGTACGACACACACACACGGACACAAGCTCAACAGATCAATGATCTTGAAACTCTTTTCGAGATCAATAGCAGACTCACAGATGATAAAGATCAGCCCTGCGGACTCTGAACTGGTCTGGACATGTAGTGTCCAATATCTTGAGATGTCAGTATTTAAATGGAGATAAAAACATCGTAAGAAATGTGAAATTTCACCTCTCCGCATTGAGCGCCATCAGTTTCGCCACATTGTAACAAATACGAGCCTCCAGAACAACACAGTTCCCGTAAGCCTGTCTGTGAGACAGAAATAAAGTCGTCAACATCTCACGTAACACAAGATGACCATCACAAATAATATGATTTCATAAGGACATTACACATTCAAGATTTACAGTAAGGTGTCATTCATTGACTCATGTCAAATGATTTTTTCACGACCAATGGTTTCAAAATAAAAGTCTTGGTTTACATAACATATGTTTGTGTACTGTGTATATGTAAATACGCACGCACACATGCATGTACAATTTTAAGAAATGCGCTTTGCATAACACAAATTGCCGCGGCTGTTACACTAGGTGGCGGTATGCACCTGAACAAGATGGTTGCGACCCACCATATAAACGGACAGAGCGAGAACGTGCTACTGTAAACAAGCGCATCTTTACATTAAAAACAATGCAAGTACCGCAATGCAATGGAAATAACATCTAATAATAACTTCACTGAAGACGTGATGGTTAGAATTAGTATCGGAGGCTTGTTTAACTGCGCTGGTCTGGAATTCATGGTGGAAGAAAGTGGCTCCCCAAAAATCGGAAAATTTTAAAGACATGTTTCCGATTTATCTACACACTTGTGCCGTCGAACTGTTGTATAAATGCAATATCGCACTCCTAGTCGTGTGATGGTGCTTTATATAAGCAGCTGTGATTGTCTCCTTCTCGAGCGATATTGCATTAATATAAAATAAGGTAAATGTTCCTTAAATATATAAAATATACATTCATAAATACATAATTTAATACATAGTACACATGTTATGTAAACAAAAACTTTTTGCATACGATTAATCGCAAATAATCATTTGACAGCCCTTATTGACTCATCTTTATTTAATGCAATTGCAATTAACTATAGTTTTTTTTTTACAGCGTTTATACATGTTTGTTAATGTTATTTGATACAATTTAGTGGCTTGTTTATCATTTTACAACAAAAAACATTGGCAAACTTCATTTTTTTGCCATTTAAGGCAGATTTATTTTTTGCCATCTCTGGTCATTTTACCAGGACAAAAACTTGAATCTTTCTTGAGAAATTGCAGTTTTTCTTCATTACACTGATCTGTCATCACCCTGTGCAGTTATTCAGGGTTTGTCTGTGAATGAACAGCGCTCAGGTTTAAATCACATTACACACGTCGATCTATTCATAGTTCCTCCTCAGCGCTGCAGGTACAGACTCAGCTGATCGACTGCGTAACTCCAATTTAAACACAATTACGCAGACGTCTGAGCTCAGAGATGAATTCATCTTTAATGTTAAAGCTCAGGAGGACACAGAACATACACATGACTGATGTATATGAGATTTTAACTATGAATCCAGTGTTATATGATTTAAAGAGAGACGCTGTTAAAGTGACCCCTTTATAATAAACTGTACGAGTGCAAAGATTTATGAAGCACAAATGGGGAAAGAGGACATCTTACTCAAAGTGTTGTTTGATCTGACTCTCTTCTGCATATTTAGATATGCCGTTGATGAATAAAGTGCGTTTCACCTGGAGACAGAGAGGAAGACGTGATATTTCTACACACAACTGGGATGAAGGTGAAACAGTCGCTGATGAAATGTAGGTCAGACCTCATGAATATTTCATAACGGTACTGTAGACTCCTGGGATGAGAGCGTACATTATACATTTCCTATAACACATCATTTAAAGGGATGCTGCACCCAAAAATGAACATCAGGTTATCATTTACATTTCAAAAAGTCATGCAAACCAGATTTAAAAAATTCAATACAGGTTTACGGTACACGTACCAGATCATCTTCTTTGTAGTGCATCTTGGACGTGTGGCGTCTCATGCTGTAGACGGTGAGCAGCAAATACATGAAGGCGAATGACGTGTGCAGCCACAAGAGATTATTCCTGAAGAACACAGACAGAGATGCTTCATTTAACACAGAATCTCTTTCAATCATACTGGTTTTTATATGAATGTAAACAACACACGTCTCACCCTTTATTCAGGTTGGCAATTGTTGTGCGTCCAAAGCTGTATGCATTATTATCTGATAACAAAAGAGACATGATCGATTTGACAACTACACACCAAACAGACGAATGACACCATGCGCAGGAATTGTCAAAAATGTCACAGTATCCTGAAAGAATGTGAAATATTTTACGGGACACAAAAGCGAAGGGTCATGGGAGGTGTTTGGAAAGAAAGAGAATGATGGACGGTTGATGAAATATAAATGAGAAGGTCAGTTTGCGAGGAATAAAAACAGAAGAGAGATGCACATTCCTCTCTCAGTTCAAAGCTTTTAATTCTCTTCTGTTCGACCTCTTTTCAGATTTTTTTTCTGTCATCTCTGCCCTTCGTTCGGCCCCGGCAGACAGAAGTTCAATCTCACTGTGAGAGCAGCTCGGTGATGATAATCTATACATAGTTTCACTATAGGGCAGAGACCAGCACTGACTCCTACACTAATGTTAATACAGCTTCTAATAATGGATGAGAGATCACAGCGCAGAGAGAGAGAGAGAGAAAGACTTCAACCAGTTTCAACAAAAGGACAAGATTTCATACATACTGGGAGAAAACTCAAACAGCTCAAACCTGGCTGCAAGATGTTAAATCCTGTCATGACAAGAGAACGACCAGCACAACACAACAAAACACTGTCCAACACACACAAACTGACACAACACACACAAACTGACACAACACAACACACACAAACTGACACAACACAACACACACAAACTGACACAACACAACACACACAAACTGACACAACACAACACACACAAACTGATACAACACAACACACACAAACTGACACTATATGAGAACTTTAATCAATACTTTGCTCTTTTTCTACTTGAATTGATATGTATATATAGATACTTATATACTTTTATTTTATTTCTATCTTAACCTAGATTTGTAAAGAATGTTTATATTTAATTTTCCTGTGCTTTGGCAATGTACGATTTATTTTATCATGCCAATAAAGCTTCTTTGAATCTTGAATCTTGAGAGAGAGAGAGAGAGAGAGAGAGAGAGAAAGAGAGAGAGAACCTTTTTTTTCCAACCAGCATCTCTGATCTACAGCCAGGGCCTGAAATGAACATCTCCAAAAGCCAAAATAAATAAAAATGTTCTGTAACTAATATACCAGATTTACCTGCCAGTGACTAGAAACTTGATACGAAATTTGTAGGGGTGTAACAATACACGATACTGGATTTAAGATACTATAATAGCACAATAATCTGAACAAAATTGAAAAAACAATTCAGACAATTTAGACCTAAAACATCAATAACTTTCTATAACATTTTTGTTGTGTGAACATGCTACAGAATGAACAGCATTCATGGTTTAACCAAACCTTCTCAACGTAAATTAACTTGAAAGGTCTGTCAGTGAAACACTGAATTTGTTAAAGCAGTAAAAGCACAAATAAAAATGTTAAACCTCTTAATAGGGTTAAAAATGATGACAATACACACATCATATTTTTACTCACAATATATTATAGCACGAGATAATGTTGCTCCTTAAATTACCAAACATCGCACATAACTTTACATATTATAAACACTTGAGAAACTCTACTTCAATGTTGGGAAATTGGTCAGTTGACCTCTGAACCTCACCGAGCAGGTTGCCTGAGAAGTTGACCGGCAGAACGATGCCCACAGATAAAACTCCCACCACCACCAGCAGACCGATGATGTGACGCTGGAAGGACAGATAGTGAACTGCATCTTCTCCACATTTCTCGCGGATCTCCTCGTCTCTGAAAAATATCACGTCAACATTCACAATGAAAACAAGTATAAAGATATAAAGTATAGAGAATACAGATCAGAAAGGATGCAGGACTCTACAGAACACAGTAAAGAATATATAGTATATTGTATAAAGTCAATCATTTTAAACAGAAACAATCACTCACTTGATTCTGAATATGGCTGTCAACCAAGAGCAAAAACCCTGCAAGGAGAAAACAGGAAACACACACACACACACACACACATCAATAAACACAATCCATTAATAGTTGTTTCAGGTTTTATGGCTTCAATATATCATTGCATCACGTCCAGGCCTGTAAAACACTCATCCGGTCATTTTTGTGCCAGGATTAGAGGTGATCTCAGGTGAAGACGGCTGAAGATGCTGAAGTCCTGCAGTGATCTCTTAAGAAGCCAGAGAACAGATGATGGCGTCTCACTAACCCACTCGGATGTGTCACACATACAGTAAACACTGTCACTGTCTGAAACACTAGCATCTGTCCATATTATGAATAGTTTTGATGAGTTGACTATTATTGTAAATCATAAATATAGAAAATGACCCTAAACGTTTATTTTCACACAGAAAACCGCCTCCAACTCACAGCCAATCACACGTCTCCCTGTAAATGACTTAAAGGGATCGTGAGGTTGTGTGAAGGGCTTTGTCGAGTCAGTTTTTCCTCAAGGCTTCGGGGACGCTCAAGGACGGAGGCGGGAACGAGGACAGCTTCATCACCAAAATGATTTAAGAAGGAAGTGTTCGCCCTCTATTACGGCCGATTCATTCAGGAGCGGATGTAAAGCTGACGTGTGGTCAGTGTTTCATTGAAAAATCAATGGAGTCCGGAGGGAACGATGAAGGGAGGGAAATAGGCGTTATAGGCACACAAACTAGTCTGATGTTAGACTTCTACAATGGATATAATGGTACAGTGTGTATTTTATAGTTATTTTAGTACTCATCCTAACATCCTAATAGATTAAAAAGCATCAACACCCTGATTCTGACCCTCAAAACTACACAAAAAATAGACACTGGACACATAAACACACTTTCGCAATGCATTACGACAAACACATCGAACACAGGAGACGATAAGAGGAATAATGATTGACAGGTGCCTTACGTTGTCTCGCTGTTCAAAATCCACTGAACTGGACACGGACGTCAGACGTTCATAACGGTCCGGTGTTTCAGAATGAAGAGCTGAGGCCACACTGTACACAGAAACGAATGAGACCAACAGTGAGAAATAAAACTGAAATTCAGGTTCTGGAGTCACAGAGCGACTCTACGGTTAGTAGTTATTATAAAGCCCTGAAATGAACCAAAGCGGCTGGAACATCTGAACGTTCAGGACTGTGAACATCAGATTGTCTACTCATGCGAATGTAAGTCAAAGAACTGGAGGGATATAAAGTATTTATGTGCTACAGAGAATCCAGCATCCTTCAGCACACCAGAAAAAACTAAACAAAGACGAACCGGGCCAGATTTAACATTGAAAATAATTAAAAATGATTTTACAAGAAAAAACATCCTTAAACAGCTCACTATCACAGTATGACAGCAGCGTTTGAATGAGCAAATGTCAATTATAAACTGAATAGACAAAATCTAAATGAATTGAGGTGCTTATAAAACTAACGTAAAAGTGACTGAAAAGTTCCCTCTCACTATTATTTTTTTTATTATTCATTAAAAACGCCATGTCAGCCATAGATAGACGGCACATTTGACAGATCCGGACACATCGACGCATTCGCCATCTTGGAACAGTCAATATTTTAGCTGCTCAAGTCACCAAAAATCATTGTTTTCCAAAATCGCACGACCTCTGGTTGTTAAAACTGCTGTGATTCAATTCCTGAATTTTAGAAAAATTATTATATTAGTAATTAAAATTAAATATTTAAATACAACAAAATCACTCCTACTGTATACATTTTTTTTTCCCCCATAAAGTTTATTTTTTATAGAAAGTCCATTTGTACCAAACTGATTCAAGAAAACATTGAGGGAAATCAGGGACTACTGGTGTGTGAGAGGTCACATTTACATTCACAAGTTTCAACACTGCTACCATCAATAAGAATCAAATCTAAATGGTTCACAGTGACACGGTCGGGATGAATCACAGAACTCAAGGGTCTTGGTTGAATTTACTCTTCAGGTCACAACAGATCAGAGACACAGACACTGAACAGCTGTGTTACCTGTGTACCGGCTGATAGTTACTGCGCTCTTTTCTTGTGCTGTCACGTGACAAACATCACAAAAACACACAGCTGGTTATTCACACTCGTGTTAGAGATCCTTCAGAAAGCAAACACACACACTTGAGGCCAGAGGAAAAGGAATATTCAGTGAGCATCGAGAGAAACCAGAGGCACCCGTGATGTGTTAGAAAAGGGTTCAAAGTAAAGAATCCCGCAAGTTAGTTCATGAGTGAGAATTCAGAGGAACTTAAAGAACATACTACTCGCGCTCCTCCATGCCATTGAATCTTCTCTTCTGTCTTGGGGAAGTAAAAAAAGACAAAAATAAGTTTTGAGGAAGATAAATTCAGTTCAATCAATTTATATCTGACTGCAGACGTTCAGCTGTGGACAGAGAGATGTTAGAACGAATCATGAAAATCTTTGAGCACAATTCACTCCAGATACAAAGATATTTTCTCATTCAGGTAACGAAAACCTGATTTCATGTCAATTCAGTTTACTTATTTAAGTTTATTTGAAAGGGACCATGTACAATTTTAACATTAATGTTTCCATATCATGCATTGTACCGAATTTAGCCGACAGGCTAATTTCATTCTCCAGTTTCTCTTAAATGCTTAAGTTTCACCTCTTAATAAGCGCCCCATGTTTAAGTTCAGTGTTTTAGCTTTCAAATTATGCTAATAGTTGATTGAATAATAATAATAATAATAATAATAATGTAAAATAAAGGTTAAAAAAAATGCAGACTGATAAAAACACCTTTCACATGTACCCTGTGCATGTTAAGCGGTTAAGGCTACATTGCCATTAAATGTATTACAGAATGATTCTCAATATTTCTACATTAGCATCAGTTCATTGCAGATATTCATTACCACAGTTAGAGTTTGATGGCTCAACGGCTCAATCGCATCACACTACATCCACAACTTCACTCTTCAAGTGTCCAGAAAAGACATCAAAATCTGTCCGCTGTACATCACACAGCCCTGCAGAGAATATACAGCAGAATCTGTCCTGAGCCACATGTTGGGAAAAGTCGGGAAGCAGGCGTCTCTTGCCTCAAGAGAGTGCTTTACAATTACAGAGAGTGCCGGAAGAAAGCAGCAAAAAACTCTTTTATCTCCAAACATCATCAATATCCACACTGGAGTTTTACACTTGAGGGGAATGAGTTTAACAACCAAATTAACTGTGAGATTCCAACAGGAAGTTCAAATCTCTACTTCCTGTGTCCACTCTACAGTGGTGTGTGAGGAGCAAAGCATCATGGGGCACGAAAAAATTAAAAGTGTACATAGGTTTCAAACCTATTAGGTCAATGTCACCTTTGGACGTTTGGAGGAAAAATAAAAACCAGGCTAAAGTGGGAAAATCTAATTTTGCGATAACGAGCATCACTATGATTTCAATCTTTGACATGATATCAAAATTATATTTTTACAGAATATTCTTTACATTATATAGAATTAATTTATGTAGAAAACAGTAAATCACAAAAAACGACTTTAGCTGGGTTTTCACCGGCAGGGTCACACGTTGCAATAAAACAACATTTTGATATAAAGATTGATATAAACTTTTACACTTATGTAAAGAAACGCTAGCGGCTCCATCTGTTTCATGCAACATAAATGAGCAAAAAACATGATCAATTAAACAGAATATGATATGAATGGTGAGAATATTTCAGGCTTGGTTTCATATCAACAGAAGAAAGAAAAACTAAAATAAAAATAGAAAAAGTGTCAATGTGCAGAATAACACAGCAAATATATGCTCAGCAGCTAATGAAAGAGACCGGCTCCCTGCCAAAACCCTGTCACGCTGTGACATCTCCAGACTGAAGAAGAGAAGATTTGGAGGAAGACTAAAACCTAACAGAGCTGCTCCAGATCATCTAGAGACGCCTCTACATAATGCAGGAAACATTCAGGGAAATTTGAATTCATCGACACGTTTGGCAATGAATCCATCTGGACTAATACTAACCTAATAAAACCTCGAAATTCAAAAAACATAGTTTATTAGAAAAAACTGATTCAGACTCACAAGAACTAGAACATCATCATACACCTGCATTTATCTGTCTTTAGTTTGGCAGAAATTGTAAGAGATTTTCTTGGTTGGTTGAGTCTACTGAAACATAGAATGAGGATTTTAGAGGCAAAACCTCCTTTATTCACATCAGGCAAATTATTTAATTTCCAAAAATATCTATCAGAATGAATCTATATTTTAACTTTTGCTGCTTGTTCCTACAGAAATGCAGATAATACACAGAAGAGAGTCGAGATCCCCACAGGACAAATCATTATGACACACAAATGACAATGACACGTGTGTTTACCTGTCAGCATCAGTCACCAGAGCCAGACGGCCGTAATCCCACGCCACCTTCCGCAAGATAGAGAAGACAAAAAGAAGAACCTGACACACAAAGAGAGAGAGAAAGAGAAAAGGTTTTTATTAACACCTTATTTTGATTCAATGTTTGTTCTTATTATGTTACTGCATGTTGTTGTTTTATGTATAACGTACAAAACACAATCATTGTTATGAACAACTGCATGACAATCCATGAAGAAAAACAGGCTCTCCAACAACAAGATCAAGATCCTAATGTTTTTAATAACGCTGTTGATGACGAGTTATTAGGTCATATGAACTGAACTAACATGCAACGCTGGGATTACGTCATGCATATTTGATATTTGGCAACCAACACTAAAAAAATCATTCTTCAGGCAGAAATAAGAGGTTATAAACTGTAAATGTTGTTTCAGACTCACCAGGAAGCACATGAAGTCGAGCGCGAGGACAGTGGGAACACCTCCGAAGGGAAGACCCTGCAGGACGGTACTGCGGATGCGTGCCGTGAAGCAGAAGTCTTTGGAAGTGTTGGCCTGACTCAAAAAAGCCAGGTTCCCATAAATCCCCATCGTCACGATAGAAACTCGCAGATCACTGCAACATCCTGATGGAGAACCTGAAGGAGAACACAGACAGAAGAGTTTGCACGTGAAGCAACTCATCTCTGGGACCGTCCCATAATAAATGTAGTTACCAAAACACCAAATGTTTTAATACTAGAACAGATATCCCATTTTTGAACTGTTACCATTGGCATGCAAAGATAAGATAAGAATAAGATTTGACCATATAAAATATATAAACACATCTTCATTGGTATGAAAGAGAGAAACTCATGACTTAATGTCATACAGTATTCAAATCCACAAACTGTATCTGTCTCAAGGACAACATTTCACGACCAGACCATCATACCGGAGGTTATATAACACAGAGCGACGTGACGCAATGAAACACTAAACGCCTGTTTGAGTCCAAATCCGCTGAAATGTGCCCAGCGTTCACCTGCTCGAAGCCTCTGCCAGCGATTCGCTCTACGCCATCCAAACTTTGGCAGAAACACTATAAAGCCAGACATAAAACCATCTGAAATCAGGATGGGTTATTTTACAGTATGCCAAGCGGCAATCTAGATGATGTTTACTTCGTTTTGGTCTTAATATACTGAACTGGCGAGAGAGCGTGTGGGTGGGATGTGTTGTTTATTTGAGTTTTTTATAACCAGTCTTATTATCAGACAGGACACCCACAACAACAAGTTACTGACACTTCAAATCGCTGTCTGACCTTTCATTACGCCGACTGAATTCACCTCCGATGTGCAGCTCTCGGGCAGAAGCAGAAGAGAAGTAAATCAGACATGTCGAAGGTTTGGGTACAAGGCGGTTTCTGTGGTTTGGTGCTTTCAATTCTCACATCTAATCCACGTTCATGTTCCTTGAGCTGCTCATAAACGGAGTTCGGAAAACAAAATGCATTTCCTCTAACCCTCATAAACAGATAAGAAGAAAGTGAAACGGATTGTGCTACTCGACTCAGGATCCGGTCTGAAAAGACCATCCAACCCATCACAGAACATGAGCGGCTGAAGGTCTCTATCTGCCAGCTGAGAAATCAGGCCTGCGGGGAGATTCTGGCTTAGCACCATGCACACGCAGAGAGAGAGAGAGAGAGAGAGAGAGAGAGAGAGAGAGAGAGAGAGAGAGAGAGAGAGAGAGAGAGAGAGAGAGAGAGAGAGAGAGAGAGAAAAAAGGTGAGGTCGGGCTGCAGTGACACTGCGGTAGATGTGTGCACACTCGTGTCTACAGACCCACGATCACAGCAGATCCATTACAAATAGGGATGTAACGATTACCGGTTTTACGATAAACAGGGCCCTATGATTTCCGCGATGCGGAAAACGCGGACGGTTTCACGTAATCCAGGCATAAAAACAGAATTTGCTGTATAACACGGAACGGCATGGAATCTGGCAAATGCATTATTTCTTATCCAGAAAGTAGAGCTGAACAGCTAACTAAATTCAAATTGTGCTATATGAATAACGTTATTCAGATATGTCATCTGCTGGTTTTGCATTTAGCTTTCAGCGTCCATGTATAATGACGAGGACGTGCGAACACATGAACTGCATTGAAGCTACTGTCAAACAGCATTTGCACTTATTTAAAAAAAATAGTATAGTAAATTTATGTAGACCTAAAAACAGAAAAGAAATAAAGAAATTGCACTAGTAAGATACTGTTTAATTACATTAATTTTACTGAATGGTACAAAGCATCTACTGTAGGTTTTTTTAATACAGTTTATAAGTGAATATGTGGGCAAATATATTACAATTGTATAGTAAAAGGCGGAACATACAAAATCCCAAAAAAATGAAAATGGAGAAAACGAATTTTACAACTTATCGTCACTAACAATAAATAAAAAAGATGCGTTATTAGTGTCAGACGAAGTTAGCAACAGTATAACAGAGGTGCGTTATGAAACTCGGGTTTTGTTCATTTACGTTAGGAGTGCAAAATAATCAAGCAAAATATTGATATGAAATACATATTCATCCTCATCTGCTCCCGTTCATAAATGTGCATAATATCGGGGGAAATAAACTGAAACACATTTACTTCATATTTCTTTTGACAGACCGATGTGACTTATTTTTTTTGGTTTGTGTTGCATTTAAATGAATGTCTGATTCACTTAAGATTGTTTTCACAATAACCGTGCAGTGAAAATGTGATATTGTGACAGTCATATGTTGAATGTGGATCTGCATTTGTAGGGAATAAACTACTAAAACATTTGAGAGAAAACCCTACAGCATCATTTCAGCCAAAATGTGAAGCAGCATCGCTTGTACTGATGAACAAGGCAGTACCAGAATCTCTCTCTCTATCTCAAGAGATGCAAGTCAAGCGTTTTAAACAAACAAAAGTTAATACAGCATGAGACAAAGTCACAAGTGCCAGAGATATAAAGAGATATATCATGGACAGAATAATGTTTTACTATAGCAAAGAACATGATGAGCTGACCGCAGTCTCTAACCTTGACAGGTTTTCCGTTTCATTTCTGTGTTTCTCCACAGGGAACAGAGACACGACACAAACATTCAGAATGACTTTCATCAGCCCGTCTCTGATGTTCACACACAAACACTGCTCAATAAAACTCACTCCAGATGAACTGAAATCATTCATCAGATTCGTTTTTTACTTCAATGTACGACAAATGAAACACGACAGCATGAAGGTTTAGATCTGATCTCCACTTCTCACTCGCTCGCATATTACTTCGGTTCATCTCAAGATTCTTCAGTGACATTTAGTAGATGATGAAAGAATAAACAGCGCCTCTGTCTTTGTGATTCATCTAAAAGCTGGTGAGATATTTCTATCAGCAGCAGGATTTGGGTTATACTTTATTATTCACGCTTCTTTATGTTTATTTATTTATGTTGGAGCCACTGACCTACTTTCATTATAAAAAGCAAAAGGATGCTTCGATTTCCTCCTACTTCAATGAATGGAAGGAGACGTGGGGAGAAATAAACGGATCAAAACTGCACATCATCATTCTGATCTCATGACTGCTGTCTGCTCAAAAACTCAGCATGGGCCATCTAGAGCATCATAGCAATCATACAGGAAATCATTTAGAACACCTTAGCAACCAGACAGCAACATCCTGACGACCATCCACTGCATTATATAAGCATCTGCTGCAAGCCATAACCGCACAACACACAAAACATTAAACTCATTCATCATTTATAAACAATACAATTCATTCAAGTTTAAGAAATAAATCATCTTGTTTCATGTTCTTTATTAAAAATGTGTTTAATAAAGTTTAATCAGAGTCATAAGTTATATGAACACACAAGGCTGAATGCCAATGCTTCACAACTCACAATTCTGACTGCACACACAGACACACACACACACAAATAATTTCATAATCCGTTCAAGTCAAAATAAAAATACTCAACAGCTCCTGTGACTTTATACAAATGAGTGCTTCTGCGATTCAATGCAATAGATCCTTCATATTTGATCTAATGATGCCATACAATATATCACAAAGCGGTGATTTGATAAACCTAAACCTTTTAGCTTTGTCCTGACCGACCAAATTCAGTTTCATCTCAACGTCATATCGCAGCAGGACCGCAGGAACATGTCGAGAATTATTAGCACCACATCATTACGGTTATAAAATGAAGAACTGTGACTGGATGAGTCACTTTCTTACACATTCTTAAAAGAGTCACAGGTAAACAGCTCCATCAACACAATTGTTTAATAAATGAATTTCTAACATTTTTGTTTTCCTTTTTTCATATTAAACGCTAGATATTTTACCACGGTTCAAGATCCGTTCAGTAAAGTCCAGCATCACCGTTCTTGTTAAACACATTCATCTTAATAACATCACATGAAATGTATATAATCTATACAATTTCAATGAAGTAATGAAAGATTTCATAAGTGGATGTCCTCGTGTGAAGTCTATACCGCAGTCCATCTCATACAAATGGAGTCTGAACCTGCCAAGAGCGTTAGTTTTTATTGAATTATCAATACGCTGGAGTCGTGTGGACAGACATCAAGTTAAAGACCTCAGCACAATCGCAAGCCAGACGTTTAGATCTGCTGAGGTCATGAAGTCTGGGCTTTCCCCAAAACCAGATTTATTCTGTGTTGTGTTCTGTATGCTGGAGTTAGCAGAAAATCTGTTCAATTTAAATCGATAGGAGCTGGTATGAGCAATACTACATGTATAAGGGTTTCAACACGAATGACTTCTGTCACCACTGGAAAACTGCACACAAACAGACTTCTCCCAGAGGAGTGACCAGAAAATAAGTGCTATTAACACGAGCCTGTGTGTATTATTGATCTAACGTCTGAAGAATGTTAAATAAAAGTGTGAATTATTTACAACAGTCACCGTTCATATTTTTATTCATGGACAATTCCTGGATGATTAAACTAAGGCTGTCAAACGATTAATCGCATTCAGAAAAGTTTGTGTTTACATAATATGTATGTCTGTGTACTGTGCATATTACTTTTGCATTTGAGAACAGAAACAAATACATATTTAGGAAATATTTTGATGTATTTATTTATATTTACCAATATATTCAAATGTTTAATTTTTACATTTTATATTTTTCTTAAATATATACATGTATGTGTATGTTTTTATAAATACAAAATTCATATGCACAGTACTCGGACATATATTGTGTAAACACAAACTTTTATTCTGAATGCGATTAATCGCGATTAATCATTAAACAGCCCTGTATTAAACCAACCAGATCTCTTCATATCGTCTCTGTCGGAAATAAACACACGTGCTTCTTTAATTCTGATTGTTCTAACGCCAATATATTTAACATTTACTCATCGCGTCATCGGATTGATTCTTGCATTATAGATCAATAGAGCTTTGATGTAGTTTTTAAGAGATTCAAACACACAACATTCACAACTGAATTTGTTTTATGAATCGAAGACAGCAGCAAAAATGTCTTTTAAAGCCCAAACGGGACACAAGTTGTAGGACAAATGAATGGGACACTAGTGAATATGATTTCATTTTCCTCTTAGGTTTGTCAGAACAGACCCCGTGACCCATTTCAGGATGAGCACCGGTTGATCTCCAGTGTCATAAACACGCAGCCACGCATGACTCAGCAGTGAGAGACAGATGAGCCGTCTGCGCAGCTGTGTCTGACAGCCACACGCAGCTGGGCGTCACGTGACCGCGGGGTGTCTGGTTATCTCAGCCGAACACACCTTCTGTTGACACATGAGACGGGTCGATCTAGAAGATGATAGGAATTTCTGTTTATCACCAAGACGCTGGTGGGGGACACAAAGATCTTTGACCTTGCCAACAGGTTTTGAAGCACAAAGTCAAATAAAAAGCACAAAGTTTCATTGATTTGAGGGGATGAGAAAACATTTCGAACAGACTGAAATCAATACATCTTCATTTAGTGCAAATGTGTCTACAATCCTCGATAACTAAAGGTGGCCTGGATATATTACTTCGGCATAAGCCTCTTTATTAAATGATCCTATGATCCGGTTTAAAAGACACAGATGGAAGAGTTACATGATATTAGTTCGGCCGGAGCTCTGAAGAAAACAGAGTTGTGGAAGGAAGCTAATAATGATGGAAATGATCTTGCGGGTGTTTTACATTACAGGGTCAGTTGTCATTGTTAACAGCTGCCTTGACATTGAAGCATGTCTCTCCTCTAGAAACCTTTCTGTGTTTCTCATCAGCCGGCACACACAGAAGCTCCTGCCGCAGAGCATTAAATGAAAACTTCCTTCTGGCCAGCAGGCAAACGCAGTCAAGCAATAAATTGCTGAGAGAGAAAAAGGTGTGAAGAAAGTGAGTTCAAAGAGAAACGCATCAAAGGTATAAATCATCACCAAACCGGTCACACGCAAAAATATTGTCAAATCAATATCTAACATTTCTACAATATGTTTTAATGTGTGTCATTTCTGCAAACCCAGCAATGAGCTTTTAAGGAACACTTCACGAAGTCTTGTTTACTTTCATTAATCTCGGTCTAAATGTCACAATCAAACACGTCACAGAAAGTGAGCAAACAGCATCAGACACTTCAGAAAAGTCTAAGTTGACTAAACTGTTATTAGTACAGAAACCTACTGTCTTGAGTAACCAAGAACCTGTCTTATATTCCAATATTATATTACTTGATCACTGTTGGTATAAGGACAGATAGCACACCTCGTGACCTGCACCTGTTCACAGATGCTTGTGTTCAAAGCACATTCAAATATATGTAAAAAAAGGAAAACCACACATTGGAGAGGCAAATATGACAAACTGTCTCTGTGTTTCCAGCCCATTACACCTCTGATGACAGGGAACAAATAAAAATTATTCAAACAAAAGACGAGATTCAGGAGCACTACGTGTTCTAACTAAAGTGGACTGAATAGATTATGGTATGGTTTACTACAGTAAGCTAAAGTAAATGTGGTATATCATAGCAACACTGTTAATTAAAGGGATAGTTCACCCAAAAATACAAATTCACTCTCCAGTTGTTCCAAATCTTCACAGAGATGTTTGAAAACACAGAGAAAGATATTTGGACGAATGCTTGTAACCAGTGGCCACCATTGACTACCATAGTAGGACAAATTATAATGGCAGTCAAAAGTGCCCCAGAACTGTTTGCTTTTCTACATTCTTCAAAATATCTCATTTTGTGATCAACAGAAAACAAAGACAAACTGAATTTCACATCAAACCAGCGAGAAACTGACGGAATAAAATGATTCCTCACATAGAGAGAGAGAGAGAGAGAGAGAGAGAGAGAGAGAGAGAGAGAGAGAGAGAGAGAGAGAGAGAGAGAGAGAGGCGTTAAAACAAAAGAGAAATTGTCCTTCAGTTTGAGCAGTGGATGAGCGCATGTGTTACACAATATAGTTGTGGGCTGTGTGTTTTTGCGGGTTGTTGTAAATAAATAAATAAATAAATAAACACGGGCTATAAAATAAAAAATAAACATCTCCACTAAAACCGAGTGACAGAAGCGCAGGTGTTTGCCGAGGAATGAATGACTGACAGGCCGATCATGATATAATGTAACACAATGTAACGGATCCTGACAAACAAATAAATAAACAAACACATTTGCATATTAACAACAATGCTTTCTTTTTACCTGTCAATCCAACTGGGGTTTCTGTCTGGCGTATTCCTCCGCTCCAATGACAATATCCCAAATACTGTAGGATAAATCCCTTTCCAAATCCAGCCGGGCAGAAATGAGCTCTACAACGCCATTCAATAATATCCTCATCAGAATAAAAACACGAGCACTTCTCTTCCGAGGTTTCGGTTCAGATGTTTTGACACAGGTGCGAATGATGCTTGTTTATTTTATAAGAGATAGTGAGGAGGCAAAGACGCCCGACGAATATAAATAACGTTACCGGTTATTGGAGGCTTAATATATTCAGCTGTGTGAAGTGACTGTTCGTGGGACACACTTTTCATAATGGCTGCCTCCTTGGCCACTTTTCAACGTAAAGGTCCTCATATAAGAATGAAAATACATGTTACTTATACAACATAAATTAACCAGATTTGAACAAGAACATGATATTGTGATATTAAGTAATAGTTTAGGAATCGGAAGTTTGCTGTTTTGATTACCAGCCAAGATTGTTAACTTCCCTTACGAACATTACAGATACGACAGTAACCTTGGTTTAACTATGGTATTTGTAGTAAAAGATCATACAAATGACTAAATAATACACATACACAGAGACAAAAATGCAACAATAAAGAGTGGTTTTAATCTTACATTTGCAAGCGAAGTGCGTCACCTACCGGACAATTGTGAAAATGTAGCAGGCAAACCCTTACAGAAAAGACGCATGACATTCACATGTGCAGAATATAAACACACGTGAAATATGTGTTTTTTGGAACACTTTTGTGTGCATCCCATGTAAATTCCCATAATAAAATAAGAGCTTTCCTAACAAATTCCTATTTTTACTATAAATATTTTAGTTCTCCATAATGTTTAAAGTACAATAAACTTCCCTGTGTGAGGGAAAATGTGATAATTGTGCCATATTTGTTAATATACTCATAAAGAGAGACATTTTTGGAGAATTAAATATATGAAAATAAACATGCAAATATTAAGTTTATAAAAATATAACAACACATGTTTTAACAAGTCAAACCTCCGTAAATAATTAAGTTTTTAAATGCTATAAATGGAAATGTTAATGTTAAGCCTGTAACTCTGATTCAATGTCTGGAAAGAAATCCCCTGTTGTGTCCTCATCTATAGGTTTAATAGGTTTACCGAGTCCAACACTTACAACACACACTCATTAGTTTAACAGAGGGGGGTGCTGGTGATGGGGGGGGGGGTGTATTTGTTAAACAGTTGGCAGAAAATAATGTTAGCCTAAAAAACTTCTGTTTATATTGAAAACTTTATTTAGACTTTTATAATATACAATAACAATTAATAAGAATCTTTATCATTTCAATCAGAAAATGAAAATATCTGACAAAAACATCTGAAGACAGAATATATATTACAATATCACAACAGAGAAATAATAAGAGAAGATGTGTTTTGTACATTCACTGCTTTTCTCTGCTGGTTTGTAAATCACTGAGGACGTTTTTCACCATCATGAACTGAGATTCTCTGTGTGAACGCTTCAGCTTTGCTCTCCTGTTTTGGAACCAAATCTAAAAGCAAACACACAAAACATTATTCAATCATCCACCGCAAACATATCAGACATCTCGAACACATGTGATTATTTACTAACTTAGTCATAAGTATTATTCTACATGAAACGGCCTTATTTAAAACCCAGTCTAAATAATATCGATATTCATTTTCCCTTCAAATGCTCTTCATTTATTAACAGCTAAAGGACGATCAAAGTTGATAACAGAAATATTATTACCTGAATTCTGTCTTCATCCAGGTGTAGTTTCTTGGCAAGTTCTTCACGTATATCGATGCCCGGGTATGAGTTCACCTGAAAAACACTCTCCAGTATCTTGATCTGGACACAATAAAAAATACATACATTACAAAACACTATTACTGTACATTTATATTATTATGAGGAGATGAGAAATATTCATCGAGTAAATTGACACCTATCCCATGGTCTCCCCTTTATTCATCTTTGTATTGATTTTAAAAAGATAATGAACATTATTCATGTTTACCTGGACACTGGAGAAAGCTGTCCTAGGCCTGCGTCCGATGTACCAGTTTAATGTTCTTCTGTAAGTTTCTCCTGATGATTTACCGAAAGATTTACTGTAATCTTCATTTACCCTCACATCAACTGAACCATCACTGTCAGCGACAATGCGACGGTTCTGACATGCAGGTTTCACGTCTGAAAGAAATCAAAAAACATAACATTAACTAAAACAAATGCATCAGTCTGTTCGAGTCAATTTAGCGAATCGGTTCGTTCGAGCGGGAACTTTTAATGACTCGGTTCAGCGAATTATTCCCTTCCTCTTGTATTATGATATGAATATATTTGTCGGGAAATCTGACTAGTTATTAATAGGTTAACTGTGTGGTTTTCCCTTCGCTGTGTCACCCCTTAACAAAATCATTATTGTATACCGACATTCGGTTCATACAAGAATCGTCTCAAAGAGTCGTTTTACCTGCCCACGGTCGGTAAGGTGCTGAAAACACTGTTCTCTGATCAGGTCTGTCTAATCCAAGGATGCTGTCGATGGTGAACGCGGACTGTCTGCGCATCGGGTTGTTCTGGTGCGCGCTGATGGCAAGAGAGGCCATTTGGAGATGTCAGGTGTCTTCTCGTCTGGTAGGATCTGAAAGCTCGAGGTTGTGCTTTATAAACCCGAGCTCAGACTCCCAGAAACGTCACCAATTAAAGCCCGGGTCTGAACGTTTTACATGTGAATCCCCGCACCTCACCATGGGGTCTGTGGATCTCCAGGTAATTCGGTGTCCAAATGGGGCTTTCCGACCTGAAGCACTAACCTGTTATCTTCTGGGGACACTGAATCCCTTAAAGCCGCTATTGAATGGGACAAAACAAAGCTGATGTGCCATTATTTTTACGCACCAGGTAGAAAATTAGGCTCCATTCGCAGGAATTATCTCATTCTCGTTTCCTCCAGCATTATAGGAAAGCAGTCGACTAGTGCCTAATCTTATTTACCTTATTTTCTACCACACGAGTTTAAAATGATAATTAAACTAATCCTGCTGAATATTCCCTTTCTCTCTGGACATGCATGGAGAAAGATGCAGCGCGACACAATGGCACAATAGCTGCTCGGCAATTTGCTGGAAGCCGCGTGTAATAATTGTTTCATTCAATGCTGAATTGATCGCGTCTGGTTGCTTGGCTGCTTTTAATAAATGAGGTGCTTGTTTATTTGTCTTGGGCTCTTGGAGAGCATCGAGCGCACCAGCGCAGCTCCTGTATCTCCATTGTTTTGCTAAGCATTTACCAATTAGTGCTGTTGAAATGCAAAGCAAAATCAAGACTAATTAGAGATGAATATCAAATCACTTTATTTTAAACTCATTATCCAGAGGCGCACATTTTGTCAAAGTATAGTTTGTAGCGTTTTGCTTTATTTTGAAAGTGTCACAGCACCTGTTTATAAAAACCTCTTTGTACAGGAGGACTTTTAAAATCTGAGGTGAAGCCCAATAATTTTCATTTGAAAGGTTTATAATGAAAAATAAAGATGAACTTATTCTAAGGGCACATGTACCTACTGATGAGGATTTTTTTAAATAGGCTACTAATCTTCATTAAACCACATGAATCACAGATTTTGTAGAGACATTTACACGCAGCACAAACATTTCTTTAAAGGTTTCCGATAAACCAAAGCAACGAATGACACATTTAAATCAGAACTTGGTAGTTTTTATCCCTGCACATCATTTTCAGAAGCTTCAAAATAAAGGCAAGATACACATAAGAAGTTAACACAATACAATTTTAACCCATTTGCTTGAACTCTCAGTATGTTTAAATGCACTTACTGGGGTCTTCAATACAGCCGGGTTATAAAAATACAATGAATCGTCTGTTAGTGTTTTCAATTTAGAGAAAAAAATTAATAAAACATCTGATTAAAATGAGTCCACTGACAGTGTAAATACAAAACCATGTAAGACATTGTTAAAAATTCATGAAAAGAAATGACATTACTGTGACTTTAAAGATAAAATAACCTTATACAATCATGATAAGCCCCATTAAGATTCTTTTACTGTTAATGTGACACGAACGAAACGCATGCAGCATTAAAACATAACACAGTATTAATAATGTTCATAAGTCTGACATTCACTCGTGCAACTTCTTCAAAATAAAGAAACAATGTCACCTTATTATGTATTTAGGTTTCAGTTTGTCATGGTAGTGAATCCCACGCGCACGCACACCTATATATAAAACCCCTCTGAAAGCAAAATGTTTTTAATAATGGATATGGTATAAAATACAAGATTCTTACAAATAACACAACATTTAGGCTTTTTTTCCCCATATCAAAACATTTTCTGAAATTCATTTAATTTCGAGTTGGTTGCAGTCACACCTCGAATCTTTAAACTTGCAGGAAAACCTTTGAGGAAATAAAGTGACGGATGTTGATCATCTGCTTTCATGGACCGACTGTCAGGCCTCTGATTCGCCCTTTTTCTGCCCCTCCTCCCCGGCTTCGCTGTCTTCTGACGGGCTGTTGCTAAGCACTAAGAACTGTCCATCAGCGGCTGATGGGTTGGGACGACTGGAGGCGGCTATTAAACGGCTTTGTTCCTCAAGATCCTGTAGGTTTTATGAAGAATATACTTTATAAACCAAATTCAATGTGAAACACTGATGGGATCTGTGAGCACTTTTAATCTTACAACTAAAATAAAATTAAAACTTCTCTATTCTTTCTCTACTTTTTCCTGTATGCTTGCTTATATCATCTTTATAACTTATACCCGAAACTTTTTATGACTGGCACTTCTTGTGTATATTGCTTTTTCCTCAACTGTATGTCACTTTGGATAAAAGCATCTGCCAAATGAATAAATGTAAATGTAATGTAAAGTTGTTGTGATAAACACCACAAACAGCCTTCAAACACACCTGATAATAACACCTGTGACCTCTATTATCATCTAAATAAATATTCAGTTTTTCTTTTAATAAATATTCTGCTTGTTGTTATTATTATTGCACTATTGTTATACCTTATACCTGTAGTAAAATCACAGTGACAAAGCGTGCTATAAATAAAGAAACTTGAGTATGTAAATGCAAAATGGGTTACTTACCTTTTCAATCTCTTTCTGTTTATTAAGCTCCTCCTTCTGTTTCTCTTTGACTTTCTCTAAGTCTCTTTGTTTCTGTGAGGCTTTGCGGTCCTGTCGCAAAAACACACACATGCAGATTCCCAAAAATTCACTCAAAAAAAAAGTACTCATATTAAGTATTATATGAATAAAAAACGTTACACCGTCTGATCAGTGAACCGCCGCAGTACCTTTATCAAAACTTTAAGTTACAAACGTGAAGAGCATTTTGAGGTGAAACGCATACACAAGACAAACTTTTAATCTGAATAAATGAATTCTCACCATCTCAGAATGAAGGGCGATCTGCTTTGCAAGTCCCACACTGTCACAGATCTGTGCCACATACAAACCAAAATTAAACTTGGTTTTCCTATATTTTTTTGATGCAAAACGTGAAGATATGATCTATTTAAAGCATGGTCGCTACGGCAAAATATCTCTAAACAATATTTACAGTCGTATAGAATCTTTGTTTATATAGTTTTGCACCTTTTCTCCATCATTGTTCGACTCGAACACGTAGCAGACGGTGACGGGGCGTCCGTCCACTCGACCTCCTGCCGTCTGCAGCACGAAACCAAACAAACGTTTGTTTTCTTGATGAGTTGCGCACAACACGATGCTGGAGAGAGGAAACTGAGACGCAGCAGGATCACATTAAACACCCAATAAATGTACAGGAATTAGTTTGTTTAAACAAAAATGGACTCACCTGTAGTCTTGTGACTTGTGTCTGTGGGTCAATAAGTCTGAAAATCAACATGAAAGACAGAAAAGTATGTTGTATTTTTCTCTGGGATAAGGCAAAATAATTGTTTAAAGAGGAAGTTACGTTTCCCCTGAAAAATCTCTCTTCATTGTTCTGTAACTCACTTTAGACAGTCACATGTGACGAGGAGATGAGACTCTGTCATTCTGAAGATGTTGTGGATGGCTCGAGCTGCCAGGATCTGCCTCATGGTCTCATAGATGACATCGACGTTCTCCGTGGCCTTCACCTCCATAGATCCCAAAAACCTCACGATGAACAGCTGATGCAGGATTGAGTCTGAGGATTCAACACAAACTCCACATGAATTTCCTTATTTACAGCCAGACAGGCTTTCATCAGATGCTGTACCTTCGCTCTCTTCCGACTGTGACCCTCCGAACTCCCCGAACGGGTTGGTCCTTCTTTCATCGAAATGAAAACACAAAACAAAGCTTTACATTATTAACGCGAATCAAATGAGAAAAATTCGCCTCGTTTTCAAACACTTTACCTGCCCTGAGCGCCGCTCTTGGCCTGGCTGGCGTGTTCCTCGCTGACGGGTGAGATGATGTCAAACTGGATGGGCGTGTCCGGGGCCACCAGCGCGTCCAGAGAGAGAGAGGACAGCGCCGGTGACTCAGAACCGGCGGAGCACTGACTGCCCGACCGGGCTGCTCGGGGTCGACCTTGACTTTACAGATAAATAAAAGAGTTGAGAACGAAAACACCATCTTTAAAGAGACGTGAGAGAGTTACGAGACTCACGCGTTTGGTCTGAAGCTCTCGTGTCGCTGTTGGAACGAAGGTGACGGCGTGACGGCCTCCAGAGCAGATTGATTCGCACGGGCGGCGGTTTCCTGATAAACATTTGAACATTTTTGTACGTACACAAAAAATACATAACATGGTGGCAAATGTTACACTTACTTCTGGATTTTCACTGAGGTATATCCTCTTGGAGATGTTGTTTATTGTTGCAATCCACTGAAATAAAAATGATTTATGTGCAAAAGGACATTAGATGTTTTATTTACTCTACTGATGTATTGTGTGAAATGCCTTTAACGTCGATATCAGATGTTGTGTTACCTCCTCACAGTCTTTCCTGCTGTCCGCCTGTAAAATACCCGCCCTACAAAACACAAAGACACGTTCACTTCAAACACTCAGATTTTGTATTTACTGCACAGACGTTCAGTTTAAGATCGTACTTTTTGCCATCAAATGACGTGATCTGGAAGCAGAACCTCCGATCCTCACAGTCCACGGCCATGACGGAGCAGTTATCGATGTCCATGACCAGACCCCCGGCCACGGCTCCACGTGATTGGCTCATGAGGTTTCCCCCCTGGGTGAAGAAGTACTGACGGTCCCAGGTGGATGAAACCAGACCTGTTTTACTGTCGGTGAAAAGCACAGACTCAAAAATACAGATATCTGTCGAATGAACGAATGCTGATGAAGTTTTTTTTACTTGCGGATGTTGAGGTAGCCGGCCTTGCGTGTCAGGTTGCGGTTGACCGGGATCTTGTTTGGGTCGGGGTCGGGCATGTAGAGCGGGTCGCTGGCCTCTTCCATGTCCTGAATCGCCTGCTGCATTGTTTCAACTTCACTGTCCATCTCCCTGCGAACGCTACAGACACAAACATGACAATATATTAACTGTATTTCACTCATATTGAAGGGACGGTTCACCCAAAACTAAAATCCTGTCATCATTTATTCTCTCTCGTGTGGTTTTAAACCTGTATGTGAGTCTTTCTTCAGTGGAACACAACAGAAGATATTTTGAAAAAAGTGGTTTTGTGTTCATACAATGGAGTTCAGAGTTTCATTCTTCCAAATATCTTCTGTTGTGTTCTGAAGAAGAAATTAAGTCAAACAGGTTTGACATGACAAAATTTTCACTTTCCTTAACCACAGACACAAAATCTAGGGGACGGTTGTGGGGAACAACCATTAAATATTGTCACGGTCAATATTAATATTGCCCTGTGATCGAGGAGCCCACATAGTCTGAAAGGCACTTTGAATAACGTTTGGCAAATACATTTCGTGAAAGCACTCATTTGCATCAGGAAAGCACAGACGCATGCAACAGTTTACATAAATTCAGACTGATACCATCAAACCTCCACATTCTAACACATCCAAGCATTTACTTCTGTACGCTGGTTCCTATGTTAGTGAGAAAATCCTCCCATTGCTGCGTCAGATTCTCTGATCCCAGTTTGAAAAAACTGATCTGATGAAAACGGAGAAAGAGTCTGTTATGGTTGAGATTGGGAGCATTATCAGATGTTATTAGACTGGACGGATACCTGTGCCTGCATATATCCCAGTAACGGCTCCAACAGCGCCATCTTCTTCTTGTACTGCAGCGTGTTGAGGGCGGTGAAGTAGTGCATCATGGTCTGGTGTTGCTTTTTCCTGGAGGTGTACACATCCTCCATCACTTCAGACTTCACCTGCAGCGGACACATAATTTAATTTAATATCATCATTTCAGATATCTCTGATATGACATTTTTTATTACAGTCAACATAAAACACATTTCACAACATTTTTACTTTCATAACCTGATGTATTCTTTCGGAAAAAAGAGCAGTTTCTTGCAATTTTTGTACAATGATATTTTTTCCTAGTAGCATGCACTGATAAATCGTTCACAATAAGATCAAGATATGTTCATCTATGAAAGAAATCTAAGTGCCTTATTCGTCTAATGTTGTTTAATTCTTTTTGCCGCGCACAAGGACGCGTGATATCTGCCAACGGTCTATGAGCGGCAGATGCTCAGTTCGCCGATCAGGCCAAACCTTACTATGCGTTTCATTAAATGAAGATCATCACAGCACAGAACTGAACATTGCCAGAACATTCAACCATAAAGACACACACATCATGCTGTGAAATGACACGCAAGCCACACCTTCTCATTTTCCTTTCGTTTAGATAGACGACTGTATCTGTTAATGGCCACGTCATAATCTGAAATACATTAAAATACTGAATGAAGCATGTGAACAGAAATAATGTTTATAATATGTGACCTTGGATCACAAAACCAGTCTTATGGGTAAATTTTTTTGCAATTGAGATTTTTATGTCATATTAAAGCTGAATAAATAAGCTTTCTATTGATGTATGGTTTGTTTGGACAATATTTGGTCGAGATACAACTCAGGAATCTGAGGGTGCAAAAAAATCTAAATATTGAGAAAATGGCCTTTAAAGTTGTGCAAATGAAGTCCTTAGCATAGCATATTACTCGCAAAAATAAAGTTTTGATATATTTACGATAGGAAATGTACAAAATATCTTCATGGAACATGATCTTTACTTTATATCCTAATGATTTTTGATATGGCAAATTTTGACCCATATGATGTATTTTTGGCTTTTACTTCAAATGCTCTTGTGCTACTTAAGACTGGTTTTGTGATCCAGGGTCACATATGTTACGCATCAGTAATCATGAACAATGTGGAAAATATGATAACGTTAACTGCTGCTTACCATCACTGGCAATCTGAAACACTTCCTTCAGCGTGAGAATTTCTAGACAGAAAATACAATTAGTAAAACATCTATATAAGAATTAACGTATATTCATCTGGTCATAATTGCAAAACAATCCACTTCATGACACAATAATATACAGAGAGAGTATATAACTTTATATTTAAAAATAAAACTATAAAAAGCATTTTAAAACGAATAAACAACTATATTAAAATAGTATTGCAGAATGAAGTATTTCATGGAAAGAAACAGTAGACAATCCCCCATAATGCACTGCAGTCTTGTACCTTTCACGTCCCTCTCTTTAAACTGTGTGATGGGGAACATCATGGCATCTGCCAGCTGAGTGGACAGAACCGCATGACACGAGCTGAGCTGAGATAAAACACACAGAGAAATGTGAGAGAAATCTCATCTATTCACCACAAAACACAGCGACACTCTCACAGGAAGTGACGTCATTCTGACCTCATCAATGACTTTGGCAAACTGCTGCAGAGTGGAGCTCATGACCTCATCATCACCCCCGAGAGGAAAACGCTGCCAGAGAGACACACATTCATGAGATTAGGAATGAAAGCATTGAGAGAGAAACTGTGACATGGCAGAAGTTGAAGAAATCACCTGTTTCTCATAATCCTTCAGTAATTTTGAGGTCAGATGAGTGGCGGCGCTCAGTTCATTCTGCAACGAAATGCAGTAAAGAATGAATAACATTATGAGGAAAAAAACATATATTAAATAGCAAACAATTTTAGGACAATTACATTCATTTTACATAAATGCATTTGTCATAAGGTTTGCAGTTGTGACTGAATTTTTAAGGCAATTAAGCAAATGATACAATGTTTTCCTAAATCGGCCAAAAAAATGTATACAGTTCAAAAAACATGTTTGTTAAGTCAAATAGAATCTTCTCACTATGAAAATAATCTCCCGATAAAGCAAAATGTAAGCAAGTATAATTTTATGTGTTTCTTTGTTTTTGGGATGTAAAATATGACCTAGATGTTGAGTTTATTGTCACCTGGGCATCATAGATCCTCTGCATGGCTGTGAAGAGTTGACTGAAATAACTGGAAATGGCAGCTGCATCGTCCTCAAACACGCCGAGAAGAGAGCGAGTCTACAATAAACAAACACACACAAGTTCTGTAGAAATATTTCTCTTTCTTTTATTGATCTGACCGGTATTGTTCATTTACACATGAGAGGTTGAGCACAACAGGACACAGAGAAGAAACACATTACAAACACACAACAACACTTGCTAAAATCACTTTCACACACAAGCGATGCAATGGGAGGCCAATGTCATCTACACTCACTGTCATTCTGAAACTAATATATAGAAATTAAAGTACAAGTCATCAGATGTTTTGTTTACCATTAAACCTGTTACAGAAACAGTAGCGTTTTGGGATAGTTCACCCAAAAATAAATCATCATTTACTCACCTTTAAGTTCCAAATCTGTATACATTTCTTTGTTCTGATGAACACAGAAAAAGATATTTGGAAGAATGCTTATAACTAATTATAACTAAGATATATATCTTGGACCCCATTGACTACCATGCTGTTGTACATTCTTCAAAATATCTTATTTTGTGTTCAAAAGAACAACATTTTTTCTACTATGGTAGTCAATGAACTATTTGGTCACAAGCATTCGTCCAAATATCTTTCTCTGTGTTCAATTTTCATTTTTGGGTGAAGGTCACGCCTGGTTCCCATCCAGATAACATCCCACTAATAGACCCACAGCTTCCTTTATAACACATCCCTGATAGTTTCTATTATTTGTTTTAGCTGGGAAGGTTTTGAAGAAGGCCAAAACCTCATAACATATGAAGATTTTAGTCCAAATCAAATGCAAATCTGACCACTTAACTCTTTTCTCAACTCCTATTCAAACAACATTACTCTGGCATTAAACAAACCTTTGAGCCTCTCTAGAAATTATGTTGCGTTTCTTTATATCTGTGACACGACTTATGATTTATATGTGTGTGTTTTGTTATAAGTGATGTTGCCAAATCCACCATCAGAGCAAAACTCAAAAGCTCAAAATCAGTCCTATAAAGTCAGAAGCAGTCCGATGACTCTCCATCAGACAGAATCATGATGTGCATTATATTAAAGACTGACAGAGAAGCAGCTGATGTTATTAATGATATATTATTGATGTTATATGTGTTTATTTGGGCTAGCCTGCTGCTAAGTGAAGGATCATTTACCTGCGGACTGTCTTCCAGAGTTTCTTCTATCGGTAGTTTGTCGATTCCAGGCATGACTGCGACTTTCAGACCAACGCAATGATGTAAATGTTTATTAATTTACAATTGAAGTCACAACGCTACAATGTTACGCTTTATTCTTGCCAAATCAACATCCACCCGGATCCGCCCACAAACGCGGAAGTCCCGCCTCCTCCATGCTGCTGATTGGAGGAAGGGCTGTGTGTGGATCATAGTTGTGATGACGTCTATCATTTATTTTAGAAATAAAAGCCATTATTTTGTAATTTTTGATTTATGTTTAATGTTCATAGTCCACCAATATGGTATTATGAATGTAACCTTTTGATGTTTGTAATATTTTGTACTTCAGTATAGAAAAAAATGTCTTCCTCGTTTTTATAATAATCACATCACATGTAATGTGTTTTAATAGTGTTGTTGGAAATGTTTTAAGGCTATTTTAATTTAAAAAGACAATGATATTGGTCAAATAAAGTTTCAAAAAATTGCTCTTGCCACTATAAGTTATTTCAACAGGGTAAATGTTAAACATATTAAAGTCTTCTGATACTCTCACGTCATTCAAAATATGAACATAAAAATCCTGTCATCATTTATTCACTCTCGTGTGTTTGTAAATCTGTATGTAGGTCTTTCTTCAGTGGAACACAACAGAAGATATTTTGAAAAAAGTGGTTTTGTGTTCATACAATGGAAGTCGATGGAGTTCAGTGTTGTTTGATTGTCGACATTCTTCAAAATATCTTCTGTTGTGTTCTGCAGAAGAACAGCATACAGGTTTGGAAAGACAAGGGTAAATGGTGAATTTTAGGTTGAAATATCAGTAAACAAATAATTGTGTAAATTATTTTTATTTATTTTAGGCCTGCACTGTAATAAAAAGAATATACAGAGTTCACAGCAGATTTCTTGTAGCTTTTGCTAAATCTTCTTTTGAAGACCACGGGCAATCAAGAAGTTTAAATACACATAAACACGATATAAAAATATCTGTTTGTATAACAAAAGACAAACAAACACTATTTCATTTTTCTGCATCCATCACAGGTGCTCTCTTCTCTTCTTCTTAAAGGTGCAGGTGTATGTTGTGAATGCATCAGCTCATCTGTTTTGAGTTTGGCACTGCTGGCTGTAAAGATCATATTCTTTGTATAAGATGTATTGTTTCAGTCGATCTGGCAGAGGAAGGAAGCTCATGAAAACTGGAGCTCGTAAACGCAGTCGACCTAAGCAGCTCCTGATCTTCAGCCGACAGAGATGCTGCAAACAGCGGACGTTCTCTGTGAACGCAAATCCAGAAACAAGAAATCATTTCATTAAATGAGTAAAGACAAGCCTGGTGTACATTTAACCTCAAAAATATTTGTAAAAGTTTTTTTTAGCATGAAGCCTTACATTACAATTTATGAGGTAAAACTGAACTTCATGTTCCTCGTATGATTTTGGGTTGAAATACGACACATTCTTTACAAGATTTGTTAGACGTTCCAAAACCTTTGTTTTTATCTACATTGCAAACCTTGAATTTGACAGATTTCTGGCCACTGTTTCTGCTCCACGATGACGGCCTTCAGTTTAGAACAAAAGCTCACGTGATCGACGTAATCCAGCACGATTCTTACCACATTCCCTGAGAGATGCTTCAGCCAGGAGACAGAGATGACCTCACAGAACTACAGAGACACATCGTTTACTTCCACAGAAATTAACATCCATGATCATCTTTCACAAGTTAAAAAAAATCACCACCAGAGTATCTTTAATGACCGAATCACTCCAGCCTTCATAACCATGAGGCACGTGAGAGCTCTCTCCATACGGACAGTCAAAGCATCTCTTCACATCGTAACCATAGTTACACAGCATCCGGAGCACCACCTCGTCCTTCAGGGCGTACTGTAACGCCGAGGGGAAGTGAGTTGTGTTCACCCGGCAGAAATAATTGACATTGGCGCCGTATCGAAGCAGCGTGTTGATAAGCTCACAGTTGCCCAGCCGCAGCGCCACCTGGAGGCATTTGACCGGGTCCTGGTTGGGCATTGCCCCGGCCTCCAGCAGAATTCTGGAGGAGGCGACGTCATCATTGGACACGGCGAAGTAAAGTGCGGACTGCCGCTTGTCATCATAGTTACGACGCACCCACGGGTACAGCATGAAGTTGGGGTCGTAACCAGCGTCGAGGAGCATCTCAAGACATTTCGTGTGTCCACCAGCGGCTGCTGAATGTAGAGGACTGATCCCACTGTCATCTACAGCGTCACACGTGGTCACGGGTATCAGAAGAGCCAGAGCCCTGAGAAATCACAGAGGAAAATGTTCTCAGTTGTGCTTCATTTATGATGTAATTGTTGAAACACAAATGTAGATTGTCAAATAATGTGGATTTGACTAAATGTTCATATTGAGATCTTCAATAATACAGACTTTTGATCGCACAAATCTGAGCTCAGTTTGAGACATTGTTGACGTCTCTTTTAAAACTCATTTGTGAAATTTCTGACTCTGAGGCGCAGATGAGACAAAAATGTTCCTTTGTCATGTGACAAACTGCACTTCACATTCTTCAAATCGTCCAGTAAATGTGTCATAACAACCACGATTAATGTTGGATCAATACTTGCTTTCAAATCACACTTTTACGTCAGATTTCGATCACGTCGATATGAAAAATCCACCTGTTTCTAGAAAGGCTAAACCTTTGTCTGTGAATCATTTTGTTGAGTCGGGTTTGCCGGCATATTTTTTTCTTCGGCTATTAAAGCAGTGTGGTTTGACTTCATAGAAGATACAAAACAATGGCACTAACTTCACATGCCCGCGGTGGGCCGCTCTGTGGATGGGGAGATGTCCGGTGTGTTTGGGAACGTTAGCGTCAGCTCCGGACTCCAGCAGTAATGAGATCACATCAGGGTTTCCTGAAGCAGACGCCTCGAACAGGATTGTAGCGCTGTCCTGAGCCTGAGACTGCACATCGGCACCTGAACATTTATATTCACTTTGCCAGACCATAAACATAAAGGTTGTCCTGAAGAGACATTCACATTTTTCAAACTATAGCCCTCGAGATATTCAATTAGATGTAATGGAGCATATGATGAAATTAAAATATCCTAGCATAGTATTTGAAGGGTGCATTGCATACGTGCATTTTGACTTTGACATTTGTATTTAAAAGGGTGAGAAATGCAAAGCTAAATTTGCTACAGTAATGCATGAACTCATAAGTAAATAATTTAAAGAAATGGATTTAGAACCTTTGATAATGTAATAAATATCTTTCACATACTCGAAAGTATCCCTTACTGTGTGCTACATGTGAACTTGGATGCAACCCAGCGATTGTGGATCTTGTTTTATTGTCTGTACACTACAGCTGCAGTTTCTGACCTCTCTGAACGAGCGTCCGAACGATGTCCAGGTGTCCGGCCTGTGCTGCTAATGCTAAAGGTGTCAGGCCGTAAGCGCTCCTGAGGTCAGGATGAGCCCCGTACTTCAACAACAAATCTACGAAATCCGTCAGACCCAGCCGGGCGGCTTCATGCAGGGCGGTTCTGCGGTGCGCTCCCTCTTGGTTAACTCTGGCATCGAGGTTTAGCAGAAGCTTCACCATGTCGTAATGATCGTTCCTAATGGCTGCAGGAAAAGACGCTCGCTCGTGATGAAAAGATGGACATTATTTCAACAGAACAAAAAATTGCATTCATGGGGGCCTGATTTTGGACACTTCAGTGGCTTTGACTAACCTACAACCAGAGCCGAGTCTTCCTCTACATCCAGGGCGTCCGGACTACAGCCGTTGTCCAACAGAAAACAGACGTTGTCCAGAAGACCCCTCTCCACCGCTAAGAAAAGAGCCGTCTTACCCCGACGAGTCCTTCTGTCCTTTGACTCCGCAGGAGAGGCTGTTGAAAGTTTCAGTTCTTCATCTCTTGATAAAGACACAAGAAGAAGATTTGCTAGAGCAAATGTGACAGACCGCTGAATGTGATCTCAAGGATGTTCTGGTTGCTCTGGGTTGCCGCCTCATGTAGAGGAACAAAACCTGTGTTATCCTCTTCACCGAACGCACGCCGGTGAACCGCGAGCTTCCGGAGGGAACCTTCATCACCTGATCATCATCAGAAACGAGACAACAGGGATAGCAAACAATAGAAAGAAGTTAGTCTTCCTCTGTTCTTTAAATAACATTGGATAAATGTGATGTCAATAACATATTCTTACCATGTTTAATAGCATTGAAAATCTTCTCTCTCTCTGGGCTGATGTGAATAATCCAGCGATCATCAGAGGAAGTCGTCTTCACCTCGCTTTGCTTGTGGCTCTGCAGTAAACTTTGTTCGATCATGAAATGGGTTGCCACATCCTCTTGAAAAATCCCTCCTGATGTTTCCAGATCCATAGCACAGAGATCTTCTCTTCTGTGGTGATGTTAGAGGAAAGATGTCACATGACCTGCCATACGTCCGCCAACAACACGTAGACTCACACATGGTATTATGTACAGTTTACTGCCCATGCAAACAGCAACATAACACATGTAACTGCTTTAGGTTGCATGTGTCCTTCACATTTGTTATTTACAATATAACATGTACACAAATCTCATCAAATACACTTCAAACAATCTGTACATTTAGAATGATAACATTTATTACATTACATTTATAACACAATACAATGGTACTCTTAACCTCCTGATACACCCAGACGTCGAGGTTTATTTACCTTTATAACAGGAGTTGTTGTTGTGTCTTGGGTTGGTTTAGGGGGACGTCTTCCTGACAGCATGCTGAGTTATTTAGGTCACACTTCTATAAATACTTGATCATGAGACACAGCAGGGCCGGTGGATTGAGACCTGTGATGGGACACTTTCAGCTCCTTAGATGCCCCTCTGTAATATATATGATGCAAAATGTTAAATGCACACTATAAACATATGCATAACCAATAGATGCCCCTCTGTAATATATATGATGCAAAATGTTAAATGCACACTATAAACATATGCATAACCAATAGATGCCCCTCTGTAATATATATGATGCAAAATGTTAAATGCACACTATAAACATATGCATAACCAATCAGAACAATCTGCAAAGACTGTCCACTAAAAATCACTTGCTACCATAAATTCAAAATTACAGATAACACAGAATTTTAACGCCTTACCACTAGGTGGCGATATCAACCTGTCTGCTGAGCACACTAGTTCTGTGCACAGTATGTGACTTTTGACCGGCGTCCCAGCTTACATCATGTACATACTATGCCCTAAAACTAAAAGTATAAACTTTTTAGTGTGTAGTATGCACTGGCATTATATAAAATATTAATTATTTATTAGTTCAATATTTATTCAGTCACTAATGTTTAGTGCATAGGCTACTTACATTTATTAATTCAGTGAAGCATCTAATTTCATCCCTTACGAAAATTAACCATTGTAGTAACCATGTTTTTTTGGTGCATTGATTACTTATGGCAAAACCACGGTTTTACTACAGTAACCATCGTATGGTTTTTAGCAAAACCATGGTTATTTTGTGGTAACCATGTTTTTACTACAGTAACCATGTTTTTTTAGTTTTAACTGTAGTAAAACCATAGTTTTTCAATTTTAACTGTAGTAAAACCATTGTAAATTTTTGTAAGGGATGAATGCAGTGCAGCGTCACTAAACTCTGCCCTCTCATGAATTGTGGGTAATATCAGTCATTTGAGCGTTCATTGATCGTTCACTTACTTTGTGAATACTCATTTCAACACTATGATTTGGGACATACTGGTTTTAATTTAGAATACTATTTAGGAAAGTACGCAAATTGCGATGCAGGGCAGTTCATTCATCACATTACACTGAAAAAAATAACTTGTAAAATTTACTTAATAAAATCCTCGTAACAATTTGCACTAACTTTTTTTAAGTAAAATTTACTGCTTTAAATTCAAGTACAACTTACCTACCAAAATTAAGTAAACTCTACTTAATAATAAATGAAACACTTTTAAATAATTAAGTAAATGTTACTTAATTCATTTTATTTTAGAAGTTAGATTTATTTTAATCGTTTAGGTAAAGTCTATTACTTTTTTAAAGACTGAAGCATTGCTGTCCTAAAAATATTAAATAAATGTTATTTACTGTTGTAGGGTAGATTGTATTTACTGTTTGTTGTTCTCTTTTACATAGTTGTATGGACTTAGTGGTAATAGTAATAATTAAGTAAACCTTATTAATAATAAATATATTACCAAATAAATTTAATGACTTTGTCTATGCTTTCAACACAAAACACAGCTTAAATACAATTATATTGTTTATTTTTCCTTAATGGTAAACAATGATGAATCAAAATATTTAACATAAAACGTTACATAAAACATTTAGATTAAAAACAGAGTTTTTAAAAGCTCTAGATAGAAGACAATGGCCCGGTTTCACAGACAGGGCTTAGCTTAAGGCAGGACTAGGCTTTAGTTAAATTAGAATATTTAAGTCACTTTTATAAAAATGCTTTAGTAAATAACATTATTGGTGAGGATCTTGAAACAAATCAATGGCATTGACATATTTTCAGTTTTGTCACTGCAAGTTATTATAAGTAAGGCAACTCAGATTAGCATTTTAGTCTGGGACTAGTCTTAAACCTTGTCTATGAAACCGGACCAATAAGACCTAAAAACATTACTAAAAGACAACTTCCCACCACTGTTTGCCTTGATGAAAGTGCTGGTCAAAAATAATTAACATAAAACATAACAAACATCTTGATGTCAAAAGTTCCTGATAAAAGAAAATAAGACCAGGTGCTTAGCAGGCACAAAACTGAAAACACTACTAAAGGTCAATTTGCCACCACCATTTGCCAGGGTGAAACGGAGTTCAAAAGCAAAAAACTTCCAAAGTTCTGGTCATATTTAATGCAACAGTCTTTTGGAGAGTAAAAAACAAGAATGGATGCACCATGTCAGTGTTTCTGGACAGCGGAAGATAATTGTGCAAAGGGTCCAAAAGAACATGCTGGATGGAAAACTGAGTTGGGGTGTACTGGCACCCAAGAATGTGCAGAACTTGCCATAGCAAAGAAAATTTAAGACAGCAACTTGGACTTTAAAGTTTGAACTTTAGAGGACAACTTCATCCCATCTACGTCGAGAAAAAGTTTCTGAAACACCTTAAAAGTGTAGTTCAGGGCTCTGGGGTATGCAAGGTTAAGGGCATAAATCAATCCCATAAGTAGTGCACAAGCTTTAGCCAGATTGTGGCATCCTGGTAAGATCTTCTTGTCTTCAAGAATGGATACATCCACTGGATCCTCTCCATCAGCTCCATGGACCACCAGAATCTTAAGGATGTGTTGCATGGTGTCACTGCGGCCTTCCTCCTGCATAATCAACAAGGAAAATAAACTGGTTTGTACTGGTAAAACAACCCTCAAATATTTAGATTAAGAATTTGTGTGCCTCTTTTACTTCAGGGTTAACTTTATGGTAACAAAAAAAAAGCTTTACCAGGCAATCTTCAAAAAAGTCCTCTTCTTTCTCGCCAAAGGTACAATACGAGGCTCCAGATAATAGCTCTTCACGTCTCATCTCAATGCTTTGGTTCTGTGAAGAGAATAATATTGTAAACACATAGCCAATATTCACAGACAATTAACTGCCAATACACATGCAAGAAACTGTGATTTCAGTAAACAGAGCAAGAGTCTGGTTCCTGTGTGCCTTGTGGTTGTATTCGTTGCAGTTTTAAGTCAGTTACCATTCTTTGCGGTTTAAATTGCAAAATATAACTACAACATTTTAATATTACATTATGTTTCATCACAAATAATCTGGCTATTTCGCACCACTAGTTTTTACAATTTCAATGGATTACGATCTATGTGGAGTACAAAAATATTTCATCTCCATCTTCGAATCTCAATCATCTTTAGAAATTATACTACTACATTTCATAATATATTTACTATACCACAAATGTTCGACCTATGTTATTGTTTAACCAGATCCATAAAATTATTATTTTGTATTTTTAATCCTCAGTTTGCAGTATATTTGTATGCTGTTATTAGTTTAAAAATATGGAAAGTAGACATACTGCCATCGTTTCACTGTCTGATTTGTCAATAAGCTGATACAGCAACTGTTAAAAAAGTAATGACTTGTTTCTCTATTTAAAGTAAAATGAAATGCTTTTCCATGCGATCTGCGTTTTATTCTCGACAACTTCAACGTGTTATGTTAATCTGGTCGAATCAACAACCCAAAGCACTCAATGTGTCGTCTATTTATGTCTAAACATAAATATATATGTATTTACGCAATATATGTATGTAGGGGGATTGGAAACACAACAGTCATACATAGGGATCTGCCTGATTAGTAATTGTATAAGGTGTAGACAAAACGGAATGCAAATTTCAAAACAAATGTTTTCTTTTTTTGACATGAAATCACGTCAACCCACAGTTTTAAACTAACTTCTGATGCTTTGTAAATGGCTATGGAAAGTGCATAGGCCTATCATTACGGTTAAATGTGTTAACCCCGGCTAACATTAACGTTATTTAAGTTAACAATATGAAGTTATACAACAAAACCATCTAACAAAAACTATAAAAATGCTCACAGACCTATAAAATTACACAAATTACAAGAGAAAAGTAATAACTCACCTTAATTAAACTAGCCACGTGAAACATCCCCAATCTCCTCTCATCCAAAACGCGGGTAAGATGATCTTGTCCAGTGGCGCATGCGCAATTGTGCAGACTTTGAACGCGCTAATGTTTTTGATTAAAATGTACTTAGTATTTTTAGGACAATGTGCAGTGACTATAAAACAGTTAAATAATACGAGAAAATATATAATAAAACGTACTATTGCCACACAGTTCATTTTGTACATGAATTAATTGTGTATTTATTTATATTTTTACTTAGGAAAATCTAGTTCTCAATAAATGTTAATATTACTATGTAGAAATTATGAGGGTTAATCTAATATATTTTACTAAACCAAAAAGTTCGTTTTTTCAGTGTAGATATGGAAAGCCAAGTCACATTGGATACAAACTTCCTTTTAACCTGTAACTCTCACAGGTATGCCATGCACACTGTATACATACTTCATACTGCAGAAACAGCGGTGCCGTCGACAAAAATAATGCACATTTATTATACAAGAACCAAATTAAAATGATAGATTACAAACTTCAAAGCCAAGGAATGAAGGTAATCGACTCGAAATGAAACAACACAGTAATAATTGCATCTGCCAGTTAAATGACAGAAAACGAGTGACGTCCACCACCACACAAATACATGAGAGAAAAACACACAATACTGCAGATGTTGAGTTCAGCGCTGATGTTATTACAGTCCGAGTTGATTCTAGACCAGCACAAGTTTGACACTAATCTAACAAAACATATTTCAGAACTCAATGAATGTGTTTCTGTCCTAATCTTCCCAGAATCCACTTTTATCGCATTTGTCGCTTTCGAAAGGCTACACTGTTCTTCTGCAGCATGTAGAAAGAAGCATGTTTCATGCATGTGTACGGTGTTATGTAATTTAGAGATTGGTAAATCATTTCTGAGAATATTACATTAACATATTAAATTAAAAATAAAAGTACTGTTTTGAGTCAAATGAGCCTTTTGCTATTATCTCTTAAACACACTAAACATTTATGTCTGTGAGGAACAGTGACAGCTCATCTTCAGGCCTGTGAAAACAGAAACAAATCCTTCAGTTAGATGATATGAGCTAGCATTCACACCACCTGCAGAGAGAGAGAGAGAGAGAGAGAGAGAGAGAGAGAGAGAGAGAGAGAGAGAGAGAGAGAGAGAGAGAGAGATTAAACAAACCCACAGGATGTGATATGAACACAAAACAACCACTGCAGGAGAAAAACACAACATTTTACTTTGTAAGCATTCTACACAACTAAACACAAAAAATGCAGTAAATAAATACAAAAACATTATTTCTTCACCACTTAGAAATGCCCTAAAAATATTAAGAATGGAGCAACATCTTGGCAGTCATCTTTGGATTGTGGTGCTGAGCTTTGCATTGACAATTTCACTTTTTTTTTTTAATTCTGAAAATAAATCAAAGATCAGGTCTTTGTTTGGTTTCTGTGACACGCTCACTTGTGTCTTAATAAGACACATGCAGTCAGCCAGAAAATAGTTTGTGTGTGTTGGTTCATATATTGCAGATGAAAGCAATTAAGCGGAGAGTTCATATTTTACACCCACATGGACTTTAAAGGGCAATGTTCCAGAAACTATAACAGCTGCTTCTGAGACCATTGACCTTAAAATACAAACTACTGCTCAAATAGACAAAAGCAGAGCTCAGTATAAAACCACAGATACGGTTTTACACGTTTATTGTACCAACAATACATTATTAACATATCTACAGGGTCAGAAGTTTGATGTTTTGTGTTCAGCCATGCAATAAGGAATTTTTGAAATTGCTCATACAGTTAGGTTAGTGATACGAGTAAACTCCGACTTCAGCTTGTGCTTAATCCTATCATTAGTGATCATACCACTTTGTCATCCATGTCAGTTCCCCCCCAACTGTTTTATATAAGACGAAGCACACCTGCTCCCTTCTGTGATCTGCTTATATGCATGAGAACGTGCAAATGCACCAACAGAGCTTGAAACACTTCAGTGTTAACAGAGAATAAAAATGCATTTTTGAAGACTCGCCACAAATGTGCCCTTAATCGCAAAAGGTTCGTCTAGAATTAATCTGGTGATGGTCTGGACTCTGTGAACGGTCACAGCAGGGAACATTGTGCTCAATTGACTTCACATATTTAGTTAGAAACAAGCCAATTTTCCACATAAACAGACTGCTGTACATGAGGTTGTAGTTTGGAAAATCCTCCTTCACAAAATTAGTGCAATTGCTCTGCTTCAGTAAACTAAAGCAGAGCAGAGATAAGAAATCTGTAATCACTTCAGAAATCCCATGATTGACGCTGAACTTTTCAATAAATTGATCATAGGAAGCCTGATAATGAAATGCACTATTTCGCTGAAATGACAACAGTTATTAGAGCAAAAAATAAATTAAATCTCCATAGGTAATCATATTAATACAGCTGCTCTGACATCACTAATGTTTTTCCAGGATTAACAACCTGAGGCATATTCAATAAAAAAAATTCATATTAGCTCATTTTGCGCGACACACATCAAACATCTTCACACCATTCTTTAAAAGACACAAAGACAGTGAATGGAACTGAAAAACATTCCTTTTATTATGATTTGAACAAGAACAGTTTATGATCTGGGTCTCTCCTTCTTGCCTTTGTACAAGGCCAGAAGAGACACGTTGGCCACCTTGACAACCTTGAAACGTACACCAGGGATATCACCCACGGCATGTCCCTTTCGACCGAATCCGGCAACCAGAACCTCATCGTTTTCCTGCAACAAAACAACATTGAGTTAAAAACGGTGTTCACCACATTTAAATCCACATCAATGTGTGTAGTTTCGCATCTAAATCCGGTACCTCAATGAAGTTCAAGCAGCCGTCGTTGGGGACGAAAGCTGTGATCTTCTTGCCGTTCTTGATCAGCTGGACTCTGACGCACTTCCTGATGGCAGAGTTGGGCTGCTTGGCTTCAACGCCACTGCAAAGACATACAGAAAACAGCATGAAAATACAAACACACACTAATGTCCTCAACACTTCATGTGACTTAACGTAAAGATTCGTACACTTTCTCAAGCACGATGCCTTTGGCGTGAGAAGCTCCACCGAAGGGGTTAGCCTTCAGAGCTGTACCCAAATGAGCCTTCTTGTATTGTTTATCATGCCACTTCTGCTCACGGCGGTGGTTCCGCAGCTTTCTAGCAGTACGCAGTCCACGACACTTGCCTTTTTGCACAATAACAGAAAAGCAAACATCAAATATAATGCATAAAATATTACACTTCCTACATTGAGCACTGTACGTTTATTTTAATGTCACTGCTTAAAATTAATTTTTTACATTTCCATGGCTTATCCATACCTTCAAAAAACTCATATTTAAAGTTATTTCCAGGTTTTTAATGATATAGGAACACTACTTTGACATTCGCTAACACCTATTCGCTTCACGTTATTAATGCAACGTCAATAGTAAAAACATTAAAACGTTGTGCATCTTCAACGCTTATTTGCGTTGGCACTACAAATCAGTTTAAGAGAGATCACGATATATAACGTACGCATATGTATTTGCTAGGAAATATGATGTAACATCAAACTCCGATAATACGACAGTAACGTTAATGTATCGGTCTATAAAGGCAGCTCATGGCCGCCGCACGCTGCTCTCATAATAAAACCAAAAATATCTACAACTCCGACTTTATAGCAACCACTACATAATCTATAGTGGTACATACGAGCTTTAACAGCTCATTCATGCGGACAGACATACAAATAAACGAAATATAAGATATTTTTATAAGGTTTTATTCTGGCCTCACACGTACCCATGATAGCGTGCTCTGAGTCCGGACAGGAAAGAGCGATCACGTGATGCTCTGCAAAAATGACTGCTGGAAGGACCCCAGAAGGTAGACCAAATCAATGCCTGTACCAAAAAAAAGCGTCAGTAGAAAGTCAATTAAAGCGTGATTGTTGACCATATTGCATAAGTACACTAAAAAGCACAGGGATGATCTATACAACAACATTTTACTATCAAATGCAGCATTAAAGAAAAATAATCAGCAACTAAAAAGTTTAAAGCTAATCTTTGGTTAATTTTTCAATATCATGACCAGGTCAGATCTATCTATCTATCTATCTATCTATCTATCTATCTATCTATCTATCTATCTATCTATCTATCTATCTATCTATCTATCTATCTATCTGCTATTCATCTAGGTCACCCCTTAATATGCAAAACCGCAGCAGACGTGCAAATATTCTACAATCAATGCCATCGTCTCGTGATAATGAATTTTGCAGATAATAAGTTCAGGTTTATGGATCAGTTACTGTGTCAGCAGCACAGGCAGCACGCGTTCGTAACGGGCGTGGCCGCGTCGCTGGATGAGCTCGTTTGCCGGACGCTGATTGGTTCCCGCGCCTGTCAGTCATCGCGCTGTTATTCAGGCAGATTATGAAGCAGCGGAGCTCAGCATCATCTCTGGCATTCTCATCTGGATGTATACATGGCATCACTGTGGAGCCCAATGTTTCTTGCCTTGTTTTCTTTTATTTTCCTGCAGATATCTTCGTCTTATGAGCAGCTGTCTGCCTTTGTGGAAGGGAGGTGAGTTGATCATTTTGTATTTAATTTATGATATTTAATTACGATTATTTATGTGGCGAGATAGAAAGCAGTAGAAACGAAGCCCATACATAGGCTTCATATATGCGTTTATCATATGGTGATAAACTGGTGTGGCACCGGTGCCTGTATTCTTTGTCCACCCTTCATACACGTTGAGTCTGAATTGAGACTCAAGGGCTCTTGCAGTGAAAAATCCATCGGCATCAGTTTACAGGGCAAATCCATATTTGCTACTAAAATTGGAGGCAGAGATGAGCGTCAGATGAAATGCAGAAATGATCAACATCACTGCTGCAATGTGAGGACTGAAGCATCTCTCACATACAGTCTCATCCTGTCATGCTTCTAATGATCATATGAATGAAAAATATTTTATTCTAATGCTTTTTTCATTGGGCTACTGAATGTCGCACTAAGCTGTGCATTATAGATTCAAGATGTACGATCACATTGTGAATATTTTTTTATTGCATTAATCGATGTGTATGGTTAACAATTGGTCTTGTGATGCTTTGAGTTGTTTATGGATAGATAGACCTATAAGACAGAATTTGTCATTTATTTCTCTTAGACATCAGTGAGATCAACTGGAAACTTTTGCTCTAGTCTCCTGCATTTCAGATATTTCTCCTGAGCAAAATCGTACAAATGTGTGTCTATTGGAGTTTTAGGAGATATCTCAACGATTTCACAAACTAAGCTCAGATTTGTCAAGTCTGCAAATCAATATTACTAAAGATTTCTCATCAAATTGACATAAAACCAGATTATTTTAAATCTACATTCATATATATATATATATATATATATATATACAATACATAAGTATAGGTAAACATTTTATGATCTCTATGATTTGCACATTGTTGTACCAAGTACATTTGAATTATTATTTGGTAGCAAGGCACTAAACACATGCAGTTTTACACTAACGCCATTTGAACTGTTTTCATACAAAATGATTAATGATTTATTTCCAAGCGGTAGCCAACAGGCATCTAAAAAAGTGTACGTGCTCACATCGTTTCAGCATCTTTACAGTCAACTTCGTATTGCAGTTCCTCAGAAACAAAAAAAACAAAGGCAGACGTAATGGCAACATTCTGCTGAGGAGGAGATGAGCGTGGTTTGTATTTCTCCACAGGCGCTTGCACAGATGGAGTTTGACTACATGTAGGCCAGTCCAGGCTTTAGCTGTGTATTAACAGATATGATATGCTAAAGCATCTTGATGCCGACAGAACTTTAAAGACACGCTTTAATCAGACCGTCCCGACTGAAATGTGCTTGATGGCGTTTTGAAGAGGTCAGCATATTCCACTGCTGTCCCACATGTCAGATAAACAAGCACTGCTGGACCAGGTTTTCCTTCCCGTCTCGTTCAGATTTCTTTTGTTTAGGAGTTGCTGCGTTTAAGGTTTGCCTCGGTTTAACTATAGTTATGTAACAACAACCCACCTCTTTTTGCTACGGCAGAGACGAAATTACGGATGCAATAGGTGGAAAATATACAAAAGAATATATAATATTGCAAAACCAAACGTACACAACCGTGCTGGAAAGCAAACACTCACCCCATGAGCACAAGGGCAGAAGTCCACACCTCACAGGGTCAGGATCACACAAATGCAGTCTGGTGCACAACGGGAGTCCTGAGGTGATACATGGTTTTATACTGATATGTGCATTTGTTATTGAACAGAACAAGGCAAGCTTTAATATTACGTTACTTCACCTAATATTACAGGTTTTGACAGAATATGTCATGTTAACGTTTTTATTTGAGGTCTTGAAAGTCAAAGCGGTAGTTTTGTCATGTCAAACCTGTATGACTTTCTTTCTTCCGCAGAACACAAAAACAGATATTTTGAAGAATGTTGATAACTGGCACCCATTGACATGCATCGGCTTTGTGTTCATACAATAGAAGTGAACCGCTGCTGTTCGGTTACTCGGTTACTTTCTTCAAAATAGCTTGTTTTGTGGAAGAAAGTCATGCAGGTTTGATTTTTTGACGTTTGATTGTTGGGTGAAACGAAACTGAACCATCACTTCAATCGTTCTTTGGAGAACCAGAACTGGTTCTTTTGGCATGGCTGTGAATATCCTTTTGTACTCTAGCACCTTTATTTGAATTCTTTTTCTGCATTTCTATATGAAGACATATCATTTTGATCTCTGACGGTCAGCGTGCACCAGTCGACACATGAACAGCCGACTTTATTTTGTGATAAGACAGTTAACACTTGAGTAATCCTTCTGCATAACAACCTGTAGGAAACACAGCTATCTCTTTAATAACTCCACTGTTATGGCATTCAGGGCAAAGATGTCTTTATTTTAAGGGTTTTTTCTTTGAGTTGATACTTAAAGGGAAAGCTTGAAAGTCTCTTGAGAAATGAAATATCAACCTCTGAGCAATAACACTTCCTCCGGGATCAAAGCAAAGCAGAAAAACTGACTTGAAAGAATGTTTGTCTCACTTTATGGAGGGTGACGTTCCAAACAGTGACTCACGCCATCAAAGCTTCTCATTGATATTCATGAAGTAGATCATATCTCCTGTGACCTGCATCCAAACAGATAAAAAGGATTTGTTGTATTTATCGAATTATTCATTAATACAATTCATGTCTCGTGCTTACAGCTCCGATGAGCCGCCATCTCAAGACATCAGTCAAGAAAGTGAGTTGTTTTCCTGTTTTCTACATGTTTCAAAAAGATGCATCATTGGTTTCTTTATATCTGTTTATTTTGTATTTCCCGTTTTGCGTTGTGCATCTACCTCTTGAAATCACATATTGGATTGAATTGTGCGATTATTTGGCGTTATGATGTCGGCAGAATCTCTCATTGGTTGTTCTCTCGTGCAGATGGCGTCGGCGGCGATGCTTCGGCGTTTGAAGATCGTCTCAGACGGGCTCTGCAGGTGAGATGAGCCACAGTCTGCCAGATGAGCCAAAGTGACCTTGTGCTGCCACTGGGGTGCAGATTTCCATCCAAACAAGATGAATTTAATCCGTGACAGACTGCGCTATCTTTGGAAAAACAGATTACGACATTTTTCAATCTGGAATTTTATTCTGCTTTAAACTTGTTTCTAAAGTTCACGTCTCACCTGATTTGCTTTCGGCATGAGATTTGCCCATAAAATCGAGTCAAAAGATTATCCTCTGAAAACGATACAGTGAGTAATATGCTATGCTAAGGACTTCATTTGGACAACTTTAAAGGCGATTTTCTCAATATTTAGATTTTTTTGCATCCTCAGATTCCTGAGGTTTAAATAGTTATATTTCGGCCAAATAGTGTCCTATCAATAGAAAGCTTATTTATTCATCTTTTGAATTTCAAACAATTGACCCATAAGACACATTTTAAAGTAGCTTTTGGGTAAACACTCATTAAGAAAAGATCATTGACATCGGGGCAAGTTGTCACATTTGGTTTTAAATGTTATTCGACTGATAAATGTGCTGGTAAACTTTTCCAAGAAATGCAACGGTTTGCTCAATATGGAAAATAAACCTGATCATGTACCGTATGTTGCTCATGTTTGTTTTCAGCCGTACGGAAGGCACCCGCACGCTTCATCACGCAGGAGATTGCTGCAGATTCCAGGAGCGATGCCGTATTCTCCTCTGAGCGTAGCGTTCAACGGGAAAACCTGCATCCTTTTCAGAGCCCGTAAACTGGCCATCAGGTACAGGAATCACAGTTTAGTGGACCTGACGGACAGAAGCTTCGGTGCTGATGCAACAGTGGACACCAAAGGATCCTTCTGCAGTAAAGATAAAGCCATGTGAGTTCAGATACACACGACTATTGTACAGATGTGATTTATTTCATCCTATTTTGAGTGATTGATTTTTTTTAACTGTTAAGCAACACAAGTTGTTATTACTTAAATGCATTTTGCTTTTGTTTTCAATGGTATTTGATGGTAATTCTCATTACACTTCCGTTTACCCTAAACTTACATTTCTTTCCTTTATTATTTGTATTTTTTATTCTTCAGACTCAATCTACGATATGGGGATGTGGAAGACCTCAGAGGCCTCTCCATCAGGTTACTTATTCGTTTTTTATTTCATGCTTGATACGTCAAACTAATAAACCATGAGAGAAGATAAAAAATAAGACGTTTTCATCTACATGATAAACCTGATATGATAATATGTGACCCTGGATCACAAAAACAGTTTTAAGTAGCACGAGAACATTTGTAGTAAAAGCCAAAAATACATTGTATGGGTCAAAATTTGCCATTTTTCTTTTATGCCAAAAAATCATTAGGATATGAAGTAAAGATCATGTTCCATGAAGATATTTTGTAAATGTCCTACCGTAAATATATCAAAACTTTATTTTTGTGAGTAATATGCTATGCTAAGGACTTCATTCAGACAACTTTAAAGGCCATTTTCTCAATATTTAGATTTTTTTGTTTTAAAGTTTTAAATAGTTGTATCTCGACCAAATATTGTCCTAACAAACCAAACATCAATAGAAAGCTTATTTATTCAGCTTTTACATGATACAAAAATCTTAATTTCCAAAAATTGACCCATAAGACTGGTTTTGTGATCCAGGGTCACATATGTGTTTATTTCCACAGGCTTCAAATGTCAAACACGTTTTACGAGTCAGCAGGGCAGAACTGGTTCACTCTGGACAACGTTTACATCCACTACAACTGGACGTACGAGGCCACGTTTAACGCCACGGATGTGTACGCGCCCTCCACCAACTCCTACCACTGCCAGCACGTGAGCAGTCTCCAGAAATACGACACGCTGCTGGTGCCCAGCGCCGGCACGGACCACGCCGCTAACTGGCACATAACGTTCACAGACTTCCAGGTTGGCAGGCAACACTTTTCATCCTGCGCTTGTTGATAAATTGTTGGTATTGCTGTATTTTTAGCTGCCGGTGGGTGTGATGTGATCACACAAGCGTGTGGTTTGGCATGGAAGCAGCGTGTGTGGTGGAAATGAAATGTTCTTAATCGTTCTGCTTTTCCCCGAACATTTTATTGACACTTACTTGAGTTCTTCTCACATCTGCCGATTCTCCCGACAGATCCAAGCATTCAACCTTCATTCCAGTAAGTTTGCGTCGGCCAGCGACTGTGCCACGTTCTTCACCCCAGCGATCCTCATGGGTCTGATCACGTCTCTCATCCTGCTGCTGGTGTTGGCATACGCCCTGCACATGGTGGTCCATCTGAAGCACATCGACCGGTACGAGGAGCACAAGACCACCGTCTACTTCCCTCGCAGCACAGAAGCCGAGTGCACGGAGAAGAACAACTCCTAGAGTCCCTTCGGAGGTCACGACATGGACGCTTCTCTGACCGGGGACTCAGATTTGACTGTAGCTATAGGAAAAGTCCCGTCCGCACGGGAAGCAGCCGTTTGGGACTGACTGCTCCACGGCAGTGACGTCATTGTGGTGGGACAGTGGAAGTCCGAATCCGGTTTCTCTGGGAGCTGTCACGGGTTCTTCAGTGTCACAGAGGATTTCTACGTATCTGACAGTTCTCACCAACAACCCAGAATCTGAAAGGAACGAAACATTCGGCATCAGGAGAGTCTAGAGATCTTTGGGATATTGGAATGATATCTGAAATAGCACAATACCCAATATATCTTGCATTTGCTTTATGTGTGTTTGCTTCGGTTTAACTGATAATGACCAGTTAAATACTGACACCTCTTTAAAGTCAACATGAAATGTCTGCAATCTCTTGACACTTTTGGAACTAAGGTGGATTGCGAATGTGTTGGAGCGATTGTAAAATGCTCAGTGAATTAACTATAAAAACATTCTGACATCACGTGGTTTAAAACTTGTATGCGAGTCTCTCTTTTGTAGAAAACAACAGAAGATATTTTGAGAAATGTTTCCGTGGTTTTGTGTTCATAAGTCAATGGGGTTCAGTGTTATCAACATTCTTCAAAATATCTTCTCTTGTGTTCTGAAGAAGAAAGAAAGACATAAAGGTTTGAAATAACTTGAGTAAATAAATGATGAAATAATTTGGGTGATGATTTCATGTTGACTGTAAAGTTACAAACTGTGAATAAATCATTATGATGTAATATATTATTTAAATTGCCAATAAATTCTGAATGACTTGGTCCAAAATATATTCTGAATGCAACTCGAAAGCATCATCGGTGCTGACCAGCTAAAACTCTTACAGTTATAAAAACATATTGCATAATATTTTCAATACAGCGTGTAACCAGCATTTACAACATATCATTTCCCTTTGAGGATTTGCAAAAAATGAGACGATTTTATTCATTGCTGATTAATTTGAGAAGGTGTATTTTTAAACGACTGTGTTATTGTATTTTTGTGTAGTTGAATGATTTTTGTAATTTCTTATTTAATATTCGTGTATGCTTTAAAGCTAAACCTTTGGCAGTGGTTTAGCTTTATGGATTTTTAACCAACACCTATTAAAGCTAAAACAACAATGGAAGCAACATGACATTTGTTGTGTAGTTAACATGCAGCATGCCAGTGGCTAGAGCCAGAATAATCAGGTGGTTTGCATTGTACCATGTACCGTATATTGGTCATATCCATAATGTGCTAAAAGGGAAATGCTGTTTTTTTAATGTACACATGTATTTGGCAACATATTGTTAGCTTAACTTTGTTCATTTATGCAGATAAATGGAGCGTGAAATGGGCTATGATGTATTGATGTTTGACTGATCTTTATTGTCCTCTCAGTTTCTGTCGAGTTCAATAAAACCAGCAGCACAGTGACTTTTAAAATGTCTGTTTTTGTTTGAGTAATAAAAGAATGTTTGAGATACAGTTAACTGTAAAGTTGTAAACACACCAATCATGAAACTAAAGACAGGAATCACCAAATAAGAAGGAGACACAAAGCAAATATCAGGGAACATGATAAATGTCATCAACGTTATCAAAGAAAGCGTTCAGCAGATTATGATGACAGGCCTTTACTTTTACATTAAAATAAACATGATATATACATAAACACAACACGCATTAAGTTTCTACTGAATAGAATCAAAATGTTATGCTTGCCCTGTATTTATTGACTATTGACATTTGTAGGATCCATATGGTAATAGCATGTAAGTCGGTTGTTCGTCATTAGGTGGCGCTGTAAATAAGTAAATAGGTGGTTGCACGGTAGAATAATTTTATTAACTAAAAACTAAACTCATTAGTGGTACCAGCTAGACGTATAAATACACCAAATTCATCATTTTATCTGGAAAAATGCTCAACATTTGAAAATGTTCATCTTGTTAAAGATTCGCAACTCTCTCTTACAACGATTCGTGGGTTGTCGACAGGTTTTAGTTAGACGACGCAACCCTTTACTGATGTTACGTGGAATAAAAATATATTTCATTTTAAATGTAAAGCAAAGATGAACGCACACATTTTACAAACGTATCAAATTATGTCGAATCTGGTGTTGTGAATGAAAAGTATATCTGTTTTCCACAGTGACGCGCTGTTCTCGGAAGTCACCGGTGGATTGTTGCTGAATTCACTCACCGGGTCCTCATGTTGAGTCTGCTGTCAATCTCAACCCGATTGCTGTACCGTTACACGTATTCTTCATCGGTTCTGACCCACATCGGTCTCTATAACACCCGCTTTTTTAGGAACATGGAGAGATGTGTGGTGCGGTGTGTGCCGTGCGAGGCCAAACTGACCATCAGCTTCACTCTGGACGGGAGCAACAAACAAATGCTGAGAGAACAAACTGAACCGCTGGAGAGAGTTCTGGCCAGAATATCCAACAGTATCATCAAAGCACAAAGCAAAGATAAAAAATCTAAACGAAATCGAGGTGAAACCGCCGTGGAGAGACCAGAAATCAAACTGTGCGTTAATGGAGAGCCCGTGACTTTAGACACGGTAAATTCAGACGCCTGGCAGGACGGAGCTGTGCTGCACGTGGGGGAAATGACATATAAAGTCGAGAGAAACCCTCCAACATTCACTGTGTCTGAGCTTCCTTCATCTCTCATGTCTGGTTTTCCAGTTTGTCCTAAACTGGAGGTGGAGTTTGGAGATGTGAAGGATTGCGAGTTTAGATGGTTCAAGGAGAGCTCACCAAACTCCTGGAGGGAGGCTGAAGATAAACGTGTATTCACACCATCTAACCTTGACATTGGGTTGAAGGTGATGCTGAAATGCACTCCAGGTAATGGATCAAGGTTTGGAGAACCCGTAGAGTTGGTGTCCGCAGGCACCGTGGAGGCTGGACCGGGCACATGCACGTTTGATAACAGGCATATGTACACCCAGAGGATCACAGACGAGACTTTAGTGAGGGTTGTGTCTTATAACATACTAGCTGACATTTATGCTCAAACGGATCTGTCGAAAACCGTCCTGTACCCTTATTGTCCGCCGTACGCAATGGAGATGGACTACAGGCAGAATCTGATCAAGAAGGAGCTCTCCGGATATAATGCAGATATCATTTGCCTCCAGGAGGTCGATAAGGGAGCTTTCACTGATAGTTTGTCTCCTGCGCTCGATGCTTTTGGGCTGGATGGTGTTTTCAGGATTAAGGAAAGACAGCACGAGGGCTTGGCGACGTTTTTTAGAAGGTCCAAGTTTAAACTGCTCGGTCAGTATGATGTCACGCTGAGTGAGGCCTTGATGACGGATCCTCTTCATCGGGAACTTCTGGATAAGGTGTCCACCAACTCCAACCTCAAGGAGAAGATAGAAAACCGATCGACGGCTTTGCAGGTATTTGTTACACGACGTACACCAGGCATTGCTCTGTTGACCGTGTTTATCATGCATCTCTTCCTTAATTTCTCAGGTAACTGTTTTGCAGTCGTTGTGCGACCCATCCAGGGTTATATGTGTTGGAAACACGCACCTGTACTGGCATCCTGACGGTAGGCTTGATTTCATTTTATTTCCAGTTTCAGCCTAAGTGGTATATGTTTCTGACACGTCATCTGTTGTGTTCAGGTGGAAATGTTCGGCTGGTACAGATAGCTGTGGCTCTGAAGCACATGATGCTGGTGGTTACAGAGAAGCATCCCGGAGCGTGTCTTATGTTCTTGGGTGATTTTAACAGTACACCCACCTCTGGACTCCTCCAGCTCGTGTGTCAGGGATCCGTCCTGGAGAATCATGACGACTGGGCGTCCAGCGGTCCGGAAGAACTGGTTCAAATGGCGCTGCTAAACCCTTTCCAGCTGGTCAGCGCTTGTGGGTTTCCCGAGTACACCAACTACGTCGGAGGCTTCCAGGGGTGTCTGGACTATATTTTCGTGGAGCCGCATGTGTTGCAGGTGGATCAGGTTATTCCTCTGCCCAGCCATCAGGAAGTCACGACCTGTCAGGCCTTGCCGAGCGTCTCGCACCCCTCTGATCACATCGCAATGGTTTGTGACCTCAAATGGAGGTGAAAGAATATGTGGATGACAGTTTTGTGATTGAAATTAAACTAAAAATGACATTGTGATGTCTACATGTTTTTACCCATGCATTTTTAATTTTAAGCTTTGTGTTTCTGTCACATAGCCTGCTGCTTGATATAGAAATGATTATTTATGATTAATTCATTGTTGTGTATGGTATTCCCCAATAACTAATAACACTATACTTGGATTTTTTTAAAGTAAATGTTCAATGGTGGTGTTCAATATTCAGATCATTAAACCAATGTTACCAGATCATTTTAATAGCATAGATGATTATTTCCAATAATAAAACACAATTTGTTTAGGCTGCACATTGGATGAAAGTGTCCACTAATGATTAGATGTGAACTACAGACATACGGAAAATGAATTGCTGCACATCTACACATTTTTGGGGGTATCATCAATATAATACATATGATGAACACTATATAATGGTGTAAAATGGAATTCACTAAAAAAGTTAGATCTGGAGTCAGCAAGTTAGCCCACATATATTTTAGACTTTTATTTGAAAGGTTTATTGATACAGTTGAAGTGGAAACAGCTAGCACCGATTCACTCAAAGTTTCAACACATGGGAGAATAAAAGGCTTGTTTTTATTTTCACTGGTTCGTCCTCAATTGTAACAATTTTGGTAAAAAAATTAAAGCAGATTTGACATGTGCATTCACACAGTAAAGCACATTTTATTTAAGGCTATCGTGATTACATATGTTAAAGGCTTCTTATTTACAAAAATAATCTATATGCTTGTTAGCATGTGACCACAAAGTTGTATTACTTCCTGTTGGAAGACCTCACTGGATGTGCAGCATGCCAACACTGCAGGGAATGAGACATTTGGAATGGCAAAAAAAAAAGATCTAAACATGTTCTAAATATTCATAAAATTATCATAATTAAAAGCTGTTATTCTAGTGTGTACTGCACTACACTGACTGTAACAAAAAAACCTGAAGAGCTCTTTAATTAATCTGTGTTATTCAGAAATAAAAACTATGTGGCTACACACACATCTAATGGAATGACAATAAAAGAAATCAAGCAGAAAAATGTCAGTCAAGCTGCTGGATCCTATAGATAAGGAGCACTCTTCCAATCAATTGCAAAACATTGACCTGAGTGACTTAATTGTGCAAGGTTTACAAAGGAAACGAAACAAAAACACAAGGAGAACAAAGAAAGACGCACAAGAAAAAGGAACGAGCCAAAACCAGGAAAGGATCTCCAAAGCAAGATTAATTAGGCAACAAGAATGAATATATAAAAAATGAATGAAAGTGTGGTATCTGATGATTTTGGTTTGAATTATTAGCGGTTTGTGATGATGTCAATTCTTTGCGTTTGCGAGTCCTCTTGACGCCGTCTGAACGGCATCCTGTAGGTAACGGGTGAAGAGTTAAAATTACGAAGTAGAAAACCTTACCGAAGCCTGATTTGTACTAGGATTTGGGATTGTAGACATGTGTGTTAGAATGTTTGGTTATTCAGGCGGCATAAAAACAGTACAAAGTCATAAAACAAAAATGAGATGTCATGATGCACTGCCAACGGTGACATCAGCAGGTGAATTTTTGGTAATCACTAGTAATCATGTCCTTCTGTAAAATGAGCATCCTGGTTGAACAGAGCGGGCAGGTTAGTGTTTGGAGAGCTGCTCAGATAGCCAGTCTAATCCCTCGTATAAACCCGTTCCTTGAGTCGCACAGGTCGCCTGGACGTACCACTGATGAAGAGAAAATGATTACATTACACATGAACTGATGTTTGTGCTGATAACACATTTCATTGCCATACATTACTTTTATAACATTGTTTCACCCATAGACCTGGACTTGAACATTGATTCATACATGATACTAATGTTTAGTCCTATACTGTCAAACACAGACCTGCAAAAATATTTGTTATTAATATAAGTAATATTTGCTAGACTGAATCAGGAAAACAAATTACATTTAAATATAAAACTAAGCTCATAATTATTTCAGAATTGACAATAATAATGCACTTGCACGAAGTATTGTAAGGCATAAAGATGTATGTGTGATACTCACAGTTCTGCTCCTGAGAGTCTGCAGGCCGAGTTTGTCGGTCATCTCACTGATGGGCATGGCGTTGGGTAGATCCTGTTTGTTAGCAAACACCAGGAGAACAGCATCTCTCAGTTCATCCTCCTGGAGCTGTGTGGAGACAGAAGATCTGCAGATTGAGTCCGAATGAAACACAACTCTCTCATCAACCTTTAACTCGACCAATGAACATTGCACATTTATTGAAGACAAGCGGTTTGTGTTGTGCAGTTACTGTGCAGGTACAGGGTGCAAGTGCATCTGGTTTCATGTTGGTTTCAGTGCTTTTTTGCTAGGAAGGGTGTGCGTTTCCTCACCATCTTCTGAAGCTCCTCAGCAGCTTCCTGTGCTCGCTCACGATCATTACTGTCCACCACAAAGATCAGACCCTGAAGAAACAACACAACACAGGTGAACCACACACCTGCAACAATGAACTGATATAAAGGATGACATGCGGTCTTCAGAGACTATTAAATGCATAAAGAATGCAGCGTTTATACTTCATGGCATTTAAACAATATGCAATATTGTTTTATTTAGTTAATACATCTGAAGTTTTATGGTGAATGTTTGAGTAATAAACACAATTATGTGCTCATTATTTTTCTGTCACACTGGCTTAACTTAACATCATTCGCAAACATCCGAATATCCCAAAGCGATATTTAATCTAATTTGATAAATTTTGAGCTGTAAATAAGTGTATAGTAATCCATAACATCCATTCGGTAGAATTTAGCGACACACTAATCCACTTATTTAAAGTTATATGCAACACATTTTTACATTTATTATAATACAATTATACTATGTACCATAAAAAACATTACAGAGAACAAAGAAACAGAGAACTACGAGTTTTAAACGAGAACTGACTCGGAATTAAACTATGGTTAAGTCAGTGAGCTGCTCAGTTTAATCCTCATATAAACACAAACATCCTCATACAATAAACACGTGAAGTCTGAATATAAGTACAGCTCTGTGTGTATTGTGTCACAGTTCACAACGGTGATCAAACTCGATCAGAAACACACCGACCGTGTGGCTGTATTTTAACACTGCGTGAGGTTACATGAGGGAAATCGAGCATCTGTTTACCTGTGTATTCTGAAAGTAGTGTCTCCACAGAGGTCTGATCTTATCCTGGCCACCAACATCCCATACGGTGAAGCTAATGTTCTTGTACTCGACCGTCTCGACGTTAAAACCTGAAGCACACAAATGTTTTCATGGGTTTTCAAATGTTTTCAAATGTTTTCATGGGATCCATCTCAAGGACATTTTCTTTCTCCGTTCCCGGCTGGTGGAATGATCTTCCTGTTTCCATCAGGACGGCTGGATCAATTTCACAATTCAAAAAACAGCTGAAGACCCACCTCTTCCATGAGCACTTAACTGTCTCATAATATAAAAAAATATATATATAAAAAAATTCTACCTCTATTTTTCCTTTCCTAATGTTCTCTATATACTTGCTTATACTATCTTGACGTCGTATTTGAAACCTTGTATTACTAGCACCTCTCGTGAATATTGCTTACTTAGACGAATCGCTTGCTGTTTTCCTCAATTGTAAGTCGCTTTGGATAAAAGCGTCTGCCAAATGAATAAATGTAAATGTAATGTAAATGTTTTGTAGATGTGAACATCCACTGACTGAGCATCAACGTGATGAACCTTTACACTGAACAAATTACAAACTTGTCATAAAGTCACATTCTGTGTCCAGATTGCTATATTACTCACCAATAGTTGGAATAGTTGTGACTATTTCTCCTAGTTTGAGTTTGTACAGAATTGTTGTTTTCCCAGCAGCATCCAGACCAACTAATGTAGAAAAATAAAACAACATCTCTGGATCTTTAGGTTGCTTGAAGACTACAGCATTCTGTAGTACTAACTTTAGAGAATTAATAAAATACAGTAAACACTGTAACTCTAGTATTTATAAATGTAGCAAATATATATTGTTTCTAGGGATTTTACCATTGTTTACTAGTAAATACTATATACTAGTATAGTATTTTTTAGAAAATTTCATTGAAATGACACATAACGTTATTAAAAGTGATCGTAAACATACATTTAGAGGCATGTATTAAAGCTAATTGACACAAACAAGCAGTGTTCAACTCACCCATGAGGATTCTCATCTGTTTCTTTCCAAAGAGTCGAGCAAAAACGCTTGAAATAGTCAGACCCATGTTAAAACAACTCAAAAACAGCTAAAAAAAAAAACAAGAAAAAGTGTTCAAGTTATTTTGTAAAGAGAACCAGCCGTTAGCCTTTAGCACAGCGTCAGTCTGAACTCCGCGGCTGAACTGTCATTAAACTTCAAGCTCTTTAAATCTCACAGAAGCGCGTTAAAATCACTCGCTTTTCTCTCTTTTCTCTCTTTTCTTTACCTTCTCGTCTGTTGTTCTGTTTTTCTCTCTTTCTTCTGTACGTTTTCTTCAAATGAAAGTAGGTGTGTTCGACTTCCTGGGGCACTGCGCAAAGCGATCGGCGTGTAACATCGAAATATCGCGAGAGCAATTCTAAAGCTGTAAAAGCCGTGCTTTCGAATAGATCTCGCGATATCGTAATGTCATACGCTGAGGGGTCTGCGCAGCGCCTCATGAAGTCGAACTTGTCACGCTGTTTGCGCGGCGGCTCCAACGCGGTCGAAATGACGTCACAGGTGCCACATCACGCTAAACTGTCCGACGGAAGAAGATTGCACACACAAGAATACGTAAATTATTATTTTAAGCTGGTTTATGTGATTTGTACATGATATTTATAGCCTATTTATATTAACAAAATAACAATAGTGCGTAGGCATATGACATTATAACCGTATTACTTTCTAAGTATTCTTTTTATTATTTATCAATTTTATTTTTAATTTGTGTTTAATTGTGTCTATCGTTCTGTCTTTCTATCTGTCTCTTACTAATCACATTTTCCGTTTTGTGTTGTCTAATTATTCTTTAGCAATATAATAAATAATCACAATAATCAGCAAATAAACTGCTTTCAAATTTCTTTTATTATAGGCAAAATAAATATTTAGGGAAATATTCCAGCTTCCTACAAATATAAAATCCTTAGTTTACTAAAACTAAGCCAAACAAATATAACAAAATATATGAATTTACAAAATAAAGTAGCCTAATGAAATTACAGTTCACTTAGAATAGAAAGAATGTAAACATTACACCATACAGTGGTAATAAATAATCCATCTTTGAAAAAAGTTATATTGTGCATATATTATGTCTTCTAATTTCAGTGCATACATAAGTGTGTGAATTGTCATTATATATATATATATATATACACACACACACAAAATGCTTAGAAGAATGTAATAGTACACCATACAAAAAAGTGCATGATTTATCATTTTGTTTAGAACAAAGTGTTGTATTTACATTTAGTTGAGGCTACTAATAACATTGTTATCGTTTTGAGAGCTGATCAGAGAGCCAATCCAGTCCTTCATATAAACCTGATCCTTGAACTGCACAGGTTGGTTGAACAAACCACTGAGAGAGAAACACAGAAACATTTTATTTCTCAGAAGTAAAATGTTTCAATGAAATGTAATATTCAGACCGTAAACAGTGACATGATGTTTCACTCACCTGTGTGTTTTTGAGTGCATGTAAACCCAGTCTGTCTGTCAGCTCATGAACTGGCATGGCTTTGGGTAAATCCTGCTTGTTAGCAAGTACAAGCACAACAACATCTCTCATCTCATCCTCCTGGAGCTGAAAGGGTTCAACATTGTTTTTAATCATTTGATGAAATGATTTCAGTCGAAATGGTTTCTTGCTGGACGTACCATCATTTTGAGTTCTGCTGCTGCCATCTCAATTCTTTCATGATCAATGCTGTCCACCACAAAGATCAGACCCTAAATTACACAAACACACACACATTTATTTCAAAGACACAAATGAAATAAATCATACAGTGTTTAATACGAATATTGTGTGTTACTCTGTTACATCAGTGTTCTGATAGTAATGTCTCCAAAGGCCTCGAATTGTGCTCTGACCACCAACATCCCAAACAGTGAATGAGATGTTCTTATAGTCAACTGTCTCCACATTAAAACCTATAGAAGAATCAGATATTAATACAATTCACATTTTAGTAAATTCTGCAAACTTTAATTCATTAGATTTGCTACTATTTTTTAATTTTTGCTTTGACTTTCTTACCAATAGTTGGGATGGTTGTGACAACTTCACCAAGTTTGAGTTTGTAAAGGACTGTCGTCTTTCCTGCAGCATCCAGACCGACTTGGAGAAATAAAATACTATTTAGTTTTTAAATAACATAGTGTGCAAGAGTCCCTTATGAATATGAATACATCTGACTTTTATTATGTCCATCAAAATCTTTTCCTATAGATGTTTACTCACCCATAAGCAATTTCATCGGCCTTTTCTTAACGAGACGAGATAAAACATTAGAGAAGAAGATGCCCATATTTGCAAAAGTAGAGATGAAAACGCTGTTTGGTGTCAGATGTAGTAAAGACTCAGACTGATGTGTGTGTTTGTGTGTTTATATAGAGTCACAGTAGCGCACTTTCACTTTGACTGACAGCTCAACACCGCCACACTGCACGAGACGCGCAGCTCAGTGTCTCCAGCGCAAATCCAACGCGTTCAAAATGACGTCACCGCACGAGTTACATTTTTAGCCTTCCTAAACAAAAACAAAGAACGGTTTAAACTTGTCCGATGAAATGTGTCATCATCTCAAGATTTCTGTTAAAGTTAAAACGTGTAGTACAACCATCTTAATAAAAGCGCGAACGTGTATTTTTGTCTTGTTTGGATCAAAATAAATCTTTAATATCAAACTCTTACGACAATGGCTGAGAAACGGGTTTAAAGGTATTTAATGTCCTAAAAAAGCATAATAAACTGTAAAAAAAAAAGTGATTTTAATGTAAAACTAGTTTGAAGACTAAAACAACTATTTCGTTTTTGTCTATCTGTCGCGAGTATGAAGTAGTAAATAAAGAGAGAAAAAATACAGGTGGATGCGCAAAGTATCGCGATAACCTGGTGACGTCATTTTGAACGCGTTGGATTTGTCGCTGGAGAAACTGAGCGCGTCTGGTGTTGAGCTGTCAGTCAAAGTGAAAGTGCGCTGCTGTGACTATATAAACTCACACACACACGGTCTGATCACACAACCATTCTGAGAGATCGGGTTTAACATCCAATTTTGACACTCGAAGTAAGTTTTCAAACATGGGCAACTTCTTTTCTTACGTTCTGGCTCGTCTCTTTGAGAAGAAGGAAATGAGATTGTTAATGGGTGAGTAAATATCGTTTTTCTGTGTATCTCCAATTTTTTGGAGGCTACATAATATGATCGCATTTGTTATATTGTTGAGCAAAATATAATTAAACTTCATTAAAATAGTTGTCTTAAATTAATAAAAATAATATATGCCTATATTATTTTTTTCTCAAAGTCGGTCTGGATGCGGCAGGAAAGACGACAGTCCTTTACAAACTCAAACTTGGGGAAGTTGTCACAAGCATTCCAACTATTGGTAAGAAATCGTATTTGTTTTATTATATTGTTTATCATGTGAACTGGAGTTGTTTCATCATGTGATCTGTATTTCTCCTCTAGGTTTTAATGTGGAGACAGTTGAATATAAGAACATCTCATTCACGGTTTGGGATGTTGGTGGTCAGGACACTATCAGACGTCTCTGGAAACACTATTATCAGAACACTAAGGTAACGAAACATCATTTCTGTCAAATACAAGGGCTCCAAAAAGTATTTAAACATTTTAGCTGCATGTTTTTCTTTTAGAAAGGTCATTTTTTGTTAGCCAAATGCATTGCAAACGTTTATACATTTCTAACTTTTAGGAGCTATATCTAAATGCAGCATTGCATGTAAAATAGCTTTAAAATGTCACTTCTATGCAGTTAAAAGTGTGTGTTTGTGTAATTCAGGGTCTGATCTTTGTGGTGGACAGCAATGATCAGGACAGAATTGAGACAGCAGCAGCTGAACTCCATAAGATCGTAAGTCAAGGATTTACATTTATTCATCACAAACATACAGTAAAATGCAGTCTATATTAAATTGCTTATGTTGTATTGTCTATTTACCTTCAGCTCCAGGAGGATGAGATGAGAGATGTTGTTGTGCTTGTACTTGCTAACAAGCAGGATTTACCCAAAGCCATGCCAGTTCATGAGCTGACAGACAGACTGGGTTTACATGCACTCAAAAACACACAGGTGAGTGAAACCTCATGTCGGTTCATAGGTCTTCATTTGACGTGTCAATATAACATATTAGTTAGAGTAAATGAAATGTTTTTGTGTTTCTCTCTCAGTGGTACATTCAGCAAACCTGTGCAGTTTCAGGATCAGGTTTATATGAAGGACTGGATTGGCTCTCTGATCAGCTCTCAAAACGATAACAATGCAAAACTTGATACAAGATGATAACCCTGTGTGACTTGGTCTAAATTATTTATTATACATCTACCGGACGGTGTACTGTTATTTTTTACTACTGTATAAATCATATTTTTAATTCACTAGTAGTGTATTTTGGTAATTCACACATTTTGCTATATATATATTATATCATTATATATATATATTATATGTTATCTCATGTTATGTACAGTTTCTAACTTTTTAATTTTGAGATTTAATACATCAAGCACTTTATATTTTGTATTGTTAATTTACTAGTGTACAAATGTATTTTTTAAATGTATCATTTTAGCCCACTGGAGGTCTTCAAAGGTTTCTGTGCCCTTTAAATGCACCTAATAAATATATTTATTTATAAACCATAAGAGTTTGGCATTTTATTTATTCATTTATTAACAATTACATTGAAAAGTTTCATGTATATTCTACCAAAAGTATAAAAATAATTACATGATAGCATTACCAATGCCACTGCTAATAATAAATAATACAAAGTAAGTGCCAACAATCCTTATGGAACAATAAAACGGTTACAACTGAAAGTGATATGTTTAAAAATAAAGAGATTTATGCAAAACACAGCTCCATTATTGACATTTATTTACAACTGAAAAAAAATAAACTTGTTCTTCATGAAGGTAACGGAACAATGCAATACTTTCAGAAAAAGCTATTGAACATAATGTGTCATAGACATTTATAATGTAAAACTTAAACAGTGGTTATGGATTTGATAGAAAAATATCGTCTATGCCAAAATAACTCAACGGTTTGTTTTACATGGTTACTAAAATATTTTACAATAAGGTTCCATTCGCTGACAATGATTTACTAACATGAACTAACAATGAGACCACAGCACTTATGTTAACTAACACCATTAAAACTAATTATATCCAGATATAACCTAAATAATGAAATTAACATTAACTACAATTAATAAATGCTGTATTATTACTTCAAGTTAACTAATGGTGGTGGAACATTATTATAAAGTATGACCAAAAACCCCACAATTCTTCCATTGATATTCTATAACATTAGCACAGCAACACATTACACATTCTGTACAATAACAACCAATAGAAATGACCAGGATCAAAAATACAGCCATTAGAAAATATCCATCAGTATAACAAACAGACGTCGTGTCAAAAGCATGTTGTTATTTGCGTATTATCAGAATATACTTTATAAAATTCAAGCATGTTAAAATAGGTTTGTTCTTTAAATATAAAACATAAATGGTTGCCCAACAACCAGTTTTATCACAGGTTTACACCAGCATTAGACTACTGATCATTAATGACAAGGAAATAGTCTGTAAGGCTTTCAAACCATTCATCCGCTGTGACATTATTACACTTTACCACACGTTACACCATCTGCTGATAAAGCATTAGCATGAGAAACAGTGTACATGACTCTGTTAGATGAACACAGAAGTGTGACGGTCTTTGGTTGTTTCCGTGTTTGTGTTTCTAGCTGCAGGCACGAAGCTTTACGTGTCCGACCGATTTATGGTGCAATTTTATTATCCTTGACAGAAAAATGTGTTCAATCTCGTCTTCTGACACATTCGACAAGTAAAGTGCAACAAACAGCAGTATGATGAGATTTCATCCTGTCAAACGAGATTAAAGCATCCCTACTCTCACTATAACAGACATTTTGTCCAAACATGTCAGAAGATGAGAGACACAAAGTAGGACGCATCTCATTCAAGCGAGTGTGAAGAAAAGCTGAAAGTAATACAGTGTCACTTTCTGAAATACGATAAAGAAATGAAGTGCAAGAAAGACCAGAAACCTCACACAGCAGGTTTGCATGGCTGCCGGAGGCACAAGATGTTAAAACTAAACCAGTTCTGTCTGTTCAAGCAGTGAGAGATCTTTCAACTCAATTCCTTCTCAAATAAGGACTCACAAAAAGCTGCAGAAAGTTGGTACAGAAAGTAAAAGATAAAGGCTATTTTACTTTCTGTTATCAGTCAGTTAAAAAAAACATTAAATACATTTAAAATCATCTATGAAAAGGAGTTTCACTTCTGTGAGAAATCAGTTTATCAAAGTCATGATGTAGTTAATGCCAAAAACCTGCAACAATTGACCTTCTCAAGACAAAACACATTCACATCTCTGTAAGCATCTGATGGGTTAGTAGAGTTTTCTTCTGTTGAATACACTTATAATAAAATATATGTCTGTTATTGCAATATCACCACTATCACGGCTCAAAATGAGTCCTCGTGTAAACACGTCCAGACCATATTTCACCCCAAATCAAATCATAAATCAATTCATCATAAAGAAAATCTGTTTTAGGACACATTCGAATGTTTACTAATCTTTTCTAAAAGACTTTATACATTTTGTTTTTGGATTGATTGAAATTGACAAAAACTTCACACATTTAAGGGTCCTAAAACATTTCTTTAAATAATGTAACATTTCCACTTATTCACTTTTGATTTTAGGGTGAAACTTTCTTAACAGCTTTCATGAGATTCACCAACCAGCGACAACAACGTTCTTCCTTTTCCACCGCACAGATCCACGATTTTGTTTCACGATCTTTAGAACAACTTCATGTTTAAAAACGAAAGGGAATGTCGATCTCACACAGTGAGACTTACAGTATAAAGACATCTTGAACGTGTGCATGTGTCGTTTCTGCCAGGGTTGCTCCCTCACGCCGTGTGGCCGAGTCTCTTCCGGTGCGGTTTTGGCATTCGGGTCTGCGGCAACAAGTGCACTTGGATGAGGATGCAGCAGAAATCACGTTCTGTCATTCATGTGTGTGTCTGTTAACCCCGTGTGAGACTGTTTTAGTGTCAGGGTCAAGGGCTCGGAGGTTTATGTAAGATGCCCTGCAGGTCTTCCGGAAGAGAGAGGATGATGGTGTCGATGTGGACCTGCAGTTTGGCCAGAGTTCCTGGTTTGACAGGAAGTGGATCTTTCTCGGCCTGTGTCTAAGACAAAATAAAGCAGACATGCATTAAAAACATTCACGGCTCTCTGGAATACTTGATTGTGATTGGCCGGCGGTGTAAATAACCTGTGTACTGGTTGTTTAACCTCAGAAGTTCACTTGTTAACCTCAGCATTACTAGTAAGAGGGTGAAATACTAACCAGTTTCTCCTTCAGTTTGAGCACCAGGTCAACAGTTTCAACCTCAGTGTGTTTCTGTACTCTCAGCTGTAGATCTTCCTCACAGAGCGCTTCCAGATGAAGAGCTTCCAGCTTATGTGTCATCTCCTTCCTGCGGTTCCTGAACCAGCCGTCAAAGTTTGGAGACCTGAGGAACTGCCTGAGAGAACAAACACAGGTTCTTTCACTTTAAAATAAAAGATAGTCATAGTTTTATCAAAGCGTTTGAGTTCAGACTGCGCACCTGTAGAGACCGATCCAGTCTCCTTTGAGACGTGATGTGAGCTGAGGTCCAGCTTTCTCCAGCGTCTTCATGAACTCCTCCTGAATGAACGACCGCAGCTGAGGAGGACTCTAGCATACGAGGACAAAACTATTTAACTACAATAAAGTACACAAGTGAAAATGTTCAATGCAGATCAAACGTTTCTGTGGTACCTTCCAGGGAGAGATGCTCTTCTGTAGAGGCATGAGACTGGCCACATAACGCTCCTGCAAACCAACATACAGACTAAATTCACCTTTAGCATCATCATAGCATTTCCATCACTTTATCTTTGATTTTACATATGTGCCACACTATAGGTTATGCAAATGAACATCTTTACCAGTGGTATGATGAAACTCTGTGTAAGCTCCAGGAAATATCGCCGCAGAATTGCATTCTGGGCCGCAGAGGGACGTTTCTGCTGAACCCCCTGATGTGAACCACAAATATAATTAATACATGCGCAATAATACACGTGTACCGATATAAAGCAGAGATTTACCTTCTGAAGTTGTTTGATAATGTCCTCGTCTTTGTTCAGGAAAGGTTTATACGCACTATAAACACCTGCGACGATACAGAAAAGGAATAATCTTTCAGTTACTTTGCTCACAGAGTGTTTCCTTTAGTAAGCACAGTTTCTGGTTATCTGTCTTACCAGGTTTTGAGTCCAAAGTCTTCAGATTCTTGAGTTTTTTTACCTTCATCTGTTTGGACATTTCTGCTTTAAAAAAAAAAAACATTATTAAACTGTGGGCTGACAAATGCTTCTGCATATAGATCATGTTTTGTCAAAACATTTTACGGGGTCGTGCCAAAAAAAGAATGTTGACATATATTTATTCACTTGTATTTATCCACAAGGAAGCCTTTTAATGTTGGCAAACAAGTCAATGTTTCTTAAGCTAGAAATATAAACGTTTACAATCAACCTGTTTGTTTCATGTCTCCAATGCGGATGATATGCGGCCAATGCTGGAGCGTTTTGGCAAAAAACGGGTTTGTCACTCCTAAAATGACAGAAGGCCTAAAACACACACACGCACACACTTAGTAGAGACACAAAATAGCTGTCTGAGCGCACACATTTCCTGTTTTAGGTCCAGAAAAAACCTTTTATACATCTCATGTATCGTTCAGTTACCCCACATTCACCTAAATAATGAACCATGTTGAGTTTATAGGTCGAAACAAAAAGATTCTCTCATTTTAAAATACATGCATTTGACACTTTTACAAAATTGGGACATGCCTGTTAACAATATATTACTATTATTTACAATATAATAGTTTTATTTGTCATATATCCTTTTTACAGTAGTGTTTAGTGGAGGATAATCCTACAGAGCACAACGTTCTACAATATTAGAAATCAACTGAATCAAATTAACATAAAAAAGCATATTACATATTAAAAGATGCATTAAAATGTGGTGCATATTGATAAATTGCTGTCTTGCGTTCACTTACGGTGCCTGAGTCCTGGTGGTGTACTCCTTAAATTCACTGTCGTGAATGGTGAAATACGGTCGAAAATCACTGCAGTAACGCAGAGGAGAGACACAGCTGGAGAGAGAGAGAGAGAGAGAGAGAGAGAGAGAGAGAGAGAGAGAGAGAGAGAGAGAGAGAGAGAGAGAGAGAGAGAGAGAGAGAGAGAGAGAGAGAGAGAGAGAGAGAGAGAGAGAGAGAGAGAGATTTTAACTAGCATTAGAAAGTGATGTTAAAAGTCAGCGTCTGCTATTTTCTAAAGAACATTTTTCTAATGCATGCATATAACACACACTGTGTCATCAAATCTACATGCTGTCAAGGTCAACATTATCTTAAAGGAGTTTTGTACCACCTGACCAATGCCAAGACAGTCTCTGAAGATTCTGCTGGAGATGGAGCCATGACAACCAGAGCTTCACCGAGCAAAACCAGCTCCCATAACATCTGAATATGAAAGAAGACTGGATAGAAGCACCTGCACACAATAAACACAAAACATACCTGTCAAATAACACAACAGCATAGCACAGATGTTTTTATTCAAAGTGTCTTTAGAATATTAACTTCGTTTTTGTATGACCTATAAGAGCCTCCAGTTTAAAGGTGTATCCAACAGCTTGAAATGTATTTCAATCTTAAATCAAGTAGTCCTAAGATTTTTTATCTGTAACGATGGACAATATTAAATTGTAAGCCACACGACTGGCACGTCTCTCAGATCCCAACAGGGGGCAGCAGACGACAATAATAACAATAAAACCACATGAAACCAGAGGACACTTTTTAGACACTAAAAAGCTAGGAGCTATTTAGACACTACATAATAAAAGCGGTTTACCTAAAGAGATCCACTTCATGAATCGTCGGCAGAACGATGGACACCAGACTGTCACTCTGCAAACCAAACATGAGACTGGATTACATGAGAGCAAACAGAAGAATATGACACATCACCATAGTCTACAGGCCTGGCAGGGTAGTGACTCTCATACCGGTGCTGACTGAACGAGCTGTGAGGTTCCAGGCTTGTCGTAACACGTGGGGATGCGAAGCTGAGGAGAACAGACGGAGGGGTTTATTCAGACCTAGCAAGCGTTTAAACAAAGCAAATCAAACAAGAATGAAAAATATGTCACCTTCATAACCACGCCCATGATGGGAAGCAGGAGAATCTTCCCAGGGCTCGGTGTGGGCCATCGGTCGATGTCGTTGCAAGCTTTTATGAATAAACAAAATAAAAAAGTTATTGTTGAATAGACAGTAAAACGAATTCAGGTGATACACAAACTGCATTTGATATGTTCTGATGAAATTTTGAGCGGTATTTGCGTGTGTGCAAAAAGTGTTCTGGGCGGTTGCCAGGGTGTGGTTACACAATTCTGAATTTGCACATCGCTATGTGGTTTGTAGGGTTTTCTGGTTGATTGTGTACCGATTTAAAGGAACAGTCGACTCAAATATAAAAAATTCTGTCATCATTTACTCATCCTCTTCAAACCTGTATACATTTTTTTGTTCTGATGAACACAAAGGAAGATATTTGTAAGAATGTCAGTAACCAAACAGATCTCCCCATTTACTGCCATAGGGAAAATAAATACAATGAGAGTCAATGGGGGGTGAGACCTGTTTGGTTACTCACATTCTTCCAAATATCTTCCTTTGGGTGAACTATCCCTTTAAATCTTTAGATGTTTGTGCACAGCTGAGAAATTTCTGGGTGATTGACAAGGTGTCGCTAAGGTGGTTGTCAGGATGTGGCTTTGCCGTTTCTAAGGTGTTTTGTAAAGTTATTAACATCAATAGCTGTTCAGTGTGATTTACCTGCGACAGTAAAATTGATGCTTTGCTTTAGAAAGTAATACTTTTGTTCATATATGTTCATATTTCTGCAACTCACCGGCCTCTAAACACGGCTCCTGTTTCTCAAAGTACTCCGGGGCGATAAGCTTCAGTAGAGAGTGGAAGAAGTTGACATACGGCAGCTTGCTGATGAGGACCAGAGACTACAGGAGACACATCACACGGGTCAAACATTCACTCCAGACGCAGCGCAAAACACTTCACAACATCTTCAAGATCACTTTACTCCAAATACTGACCACATTTTACAATTACTTAATAATTCTCACACTGTACATGAATCTTTCATCTGTGGATCACAAAAGTGGATATTGAGAAATGTCTCAGCGGATTTGTGTCAAAGACAATGACAGCATTGAGACTTTTGGGTGAATGATTTCTTTAAAGCTCAAGCTAAAGACGATCAGAAACGCTCAGAGCTTACTGAAGTGCAATGTACCTTATAACCTAAAGACTGACATAAAAAACTAAATTCCTCGGCCAAAAGCTTCTGTTTGGATGTTGAAATATGTATATTAAATGTGACTACAATTAAAGGCTCTTGAAAAGCTCCAGAGCTCTCCAGTAATGTCTGTCTCTATTTTTAGGGTGTGAATAACTTTTGCTGGTGTAAGAGCAGATTCACACTTCTGTTTGCAGGCAGAGAATCAGTCGTCTGTGTTGAGACTTGTGCTGCGAGCCCCCGGCAACATTTTTGTTTCCAGGTATAAACTCCAAGCATGGGAAAATCACAAAACTATAAAGCACTCAAGGTTATGCAATACAGTGATTTTACTATGTTAAAAAATGCTGATATGTTCTTTGAATCAAGCCCAGTAAAATATATATTTATTTAGGATTCAGGAAACCCTGATGATGCCAAAAATGCCTGAAGTGATTGTTTCCCTGATCAGGAGCATTCATTTCTGCATTACCTTCTGAAAGTATCCTCTCTTCAGTGCTTTATCTCGCACCTGTCTGAAGTACACATAGCCGTAGTAATAACCCTGATCTCTCTGCGGGACAGAGGAAAACATGTTCTCTATCAATACAAGCTGTTTATTCTCCTTACAGTGTGATTAGTATTAATGCTTTAATACACCACACGTCACAGAGATATATAATAATATTATGCATTTATGAATTGGTAGCCAGAAAAGAATGGACATTTCCATCAATTTCTGTTTTGCTAAACATACAATCACTATAATTGTCCAGGTCAGTTTAAACAGCATTGTTTTTCAATTTATAAATCAGTATAGCGACCTTGAGACTGACGGGTGCATCCCGGTCGAAGTGGTCGAGGAAACATCCAAGAGAAGATTTCCTGCCCACGGCCTGTCTGAAACGAAAGCAGAACTGCGTGTCCCCCAGACAACCTGAGAACAGAAACACATACAGTGTCATTTCAATGGATGGTTGAAAGTTGAATACAGACCTGTTATTTGCTATTATTCTTAAAATCATGGATTAAATTAAACAACCTACAACTAATCTTCTATAAGGCTATATGTTACAATTATTCAATAGCCCGTAAGGTGACGTCAGGCAAAAACAAAAGATGACTCAGAAGCGGAGCATTTGATGAATAAATAGTCAGATATTCCTATAAGGCAAAGAAATATTTTAGTTTAGATGATCAACCGTCCAGACAATAATCCACATTAAACTGAAATAATGCAGAACCTTTGAAAGCAGGTTCTTGTAAATCTGAATATATGTAGTTTAGACCCCACTGCTCAGGTGCAGGTGAGGTCAGCCGTTGTTTGTGTGTTTGGATGTTATTTTGGCTTTGACATACAGTGATGTGTGTGGGCCAAACTGAACCGGGAACCTGCGAGTGTGAAACAGCATTACTGGATCTATCGAGAGCGTGTGACCAATCGATTACCTCATCCTCCTGCTTAACTCTTTCCTTAACATACCGGGGCTACAAAAACAGTGTTTACACAACATATGAACTACTTGACTAACCAAACAAATGCAAAACACAAAACTATGCATAAACAAATCAAACAAGGTAAACAGCTATTAGTGAATTTAATATTAATGTGACTACCTGCAACCATAAGCAACATAACCTCATAAATCAAACAAAAAGCCCTAATAAGTGTCATGAAATATAGTTACACAAACATTTGCCTGGCTAGTAAAATGCATTGAACGATATATATATATCGTATAAAAAAGCATTCTTGTTTCCTCTACAGTCTGCAGTATAAATGACTTCCAGCTCTGTGTACATGAAGTCTCATCCATCATCAGATAAAGACATTCACTGCCTGAGTCACATTATTAAACTCAAGTGAAACAAATTAGCTTTTGGCCGCATTGCTGTGGAGAGAGTGAATAGCACATCACAACAGACGCACTTCTGCTAATCTGACGGGGTGGAAGAAACTCGGTTGCCACAGCAACCTGCATGCCATTCCCGCAGCATGAGCGGGTCTCCTCACCCGCAGCGAGAGAGAAGAGATGCCAGACGTGTCCGTATGTCCGGCCTGACCCACAGACACCACACAGACGGGAAGCATTATCGACTGAAAACATGAGCCGGTGATATCATGATGAGAGAGCGATCGATGTGAAAGCAGTAAATCATTGGTATGGGGTTGTAAATCTAAGATAACATAAATATATAGAAAAGTTTATAAGGTTCATTTAGATTTCACGTTAACTGTAACCAGAAACACGATAAAAGACACATAAATATATGCGACAACAAGGTTCAATGAATCAGATTTCAGAGCTGACTCGCTTTCACCCGTTTGTAAAACATGATACACAGTCACGTGGTCTCATTTCTGCTTTCAACACGATATGTTACATCCCGTGTTGTACCGTATCCCTAAGAACTGAAGCGAACAGAATGATGAGTTTGTTCCCACATACACCAGGTTCTCCAGTTTCAGAAAGATGAGAACAGGATCAATATCACACCAGAAAACTATACGACACTAAAGCAGTGAACTCACACACACCTACAACGAGAACTAACTGGCCACTCTTGTCATTCTCAAACCCCATTTCAACTTTGTGATTCTACTTTAATAGCCCACAGTAGTAAGTGTAGGAAAAGTATAGACTGCATACGTTATTTATTTATAAATGTGCCATTGCAGATAGAGCTACACAATGAAGGTCCATTAATAACTGTACCACAGAGAGGTCAGATTGTGTTCACATCGCACAATGAGTCTCTCTGAACGTGTCTGTTTCTGTCTTTCCGCTGGAGGAAGAATGTCAAGGATTCATCCCACACAGGTCATGTAATACTCACTCCCATGAATTACATTGCACTAGATCAAACCTTCATTGAACCAAAACATACATCCACATATAAACTACACACACGCATTATAGTAAATACAATCTAAAAAGTCTCTGAACTGCTTTTCATAACTCAAAGATGCTTACTAAAGCTGAAAATGCTCATATCTATAAACCACAGAGTTCTGATATCACTGAATACATTTCCGTAGCATCAGTTTATTACTGTGTGAAGACATTCGATTAGATTAGACTGCCATCAAAGTGATAAAGCGTGAGCTTTGTGCATTTTATCTACTATATACTTCTTTACAACAGATGCAGATAGAGCCATGCAAGTCACAGTGAAAAAGTAAAGGAAATGTCATTTACCTGAATTAGAGTCTGGAAAGGACAGATAGCATATGCTGGTTTTCTGAAAGGAGAGAAATAGCAGAAAATTCAATATCGACTTAACATCATGAGAATTCACGGTGGTCATATTAGAAACGTTTCTTACCTCTTTTTCACTGAGTTTAGAATGGTGGGGATAGATCACCTGCAGAAAAGAAAATAACATATTAAAAACATAATCTGTGACAGTGTTATATTTTAATCAAAACAACAAAAGCCACAGATTACACAGATTAGAGTTATAGTAACACATTTATGATGCATTTAGGACAAGATGCTGACTAGACTGATGTGTTTCACAGACAAAACCTGTAAGATCACCAAATACATAAAGCAGCATGGAAAAATCTGCTTTGCTATGGTTGAATAAGACATTATGTGATTACCACCTATGACTTGGACCTTGGGGTATAAAACTTTTTTGTTTTTGTTTTAATTTTGGTTTTAAGAATTAAGTGAATTGCTATGTTGAAAAAGATAAGGATGCTGACCAAACCGTGACTATAACATTAAAGCACACAATTCTCTAGATATAATAATATTGTATGCTATACTATTAAGATTTGTGACAGAAATAAGTAAAGTAGGGGGTGTCCCAATTCTTTTGTACACGTAGTGTATGTAGAACAGGTGGGTTTAAAACAATAAAGCATCAAACAAGAAGATCAAAATGCAATACTGTGCCAATAAACTCCTTAATATCTTAATGTATAATAGTAAATATACTTTCAGAGTAAATAAACACAATAAATTAAATCAGACAAACAGTACAGAAGAAACATAAGTGTTTGCCAGCCATGCAATGAATGTGAAAGTAAACTCCGGGATATATTTTGATGAGTCAACTATATTGTTAGCCACTGATGCTAGCAGGTTTCCCCTTGACTTCCATTCAGTTAGCCGGTTAGCAAGCTAGCTCACAGCTGTCAATTGAAGCTTACAAACAAAAACAACAGTGCCCGGTACCTCCACGGCCTGTCCGAGCTCCAGATCAAAGCCGACCACGCAGATGCAGTGAAGCCAGGCGGAGAAACGGTCCCACGGCAGCAGCAGCAGCGGCGGCTCCGCTTCTTCTGCCGCCGGAGGCCCGTCAACGGGCATTTCCTCCGCCGGAGAAACTCTCAGCATCTCTTCTGGCTCCTCCAGCTGCTCTTCCACCTCCTCGGACCCCTGAAAGGCCATGTCGTTGCGTGGGTTCAATTCCTTTGGGTTTGGACGCGGTTTATTGATAAAAGCTGGAAAACTTGAGCTGTAAATACAAACACGGCCAGGATGAAGGGGCGGCGCTTGCGTGGAGAACGCGCTTACGTCACACACACAAACACACACGCCTGACCTCGAGAAGCACACACGCAGCTTTGGGTTGTTGAGAGTGATAGAAAAAAATGTTTAGTGATGATTTATTACTCTATGGACTATATATTTTAATACATTTATGTAATACTACATCATTTTACTTGTTTGTAAAAAACATGGAGTCACCAACAATTAGTAGGCTACATAGTTTGAAATTGTTGTATCCGATAAATAACCCATCATGTTTTTAGCCATGAAGCCCTGAACCCACCCATTTAAACAGACATTTCAAGCAGCTATGGACGAATAAACCACATACTTTCGGAATTCCACATTTAGGCCTACATTATTGCCTTTAATAATGTCTTTAATCTTATAAAATACATTTTCTATGCGGAGCACTTTGCCTCTTACAGTTCCCATACGCTGAAACAGCAAATAAAATGTACAAAACAATTGTTGTAGTCCCTCTTGTTCATATTTGCTTCGGTATACGGGTGTGGATGTGGCTAATACAGGGTAATATGCTGGATCTTTTATTATATCACATGTTTGAATTATGTAGTACAAACATATAGGAAGCCCAAAAATAATCACCTAATTACACCAAATGGATCACATAAGAACCAAGATAAAGCAATTGGATTAGTTCAAGTAAGACATTAGAGTCACATCAGCATGCTCCGTTTGGTATGACAGATGTTCAGTGTTATTTAGCCCACAGATTCCAATTCCAAACAGAGGGACTGGGGGTGGGGTTTGCTATGAAGCCCTCTCGTTCTTTTCTGAAACAAAAATACTTTCCAGAGAAGATTTTCATAAACTCCAAAAATAACTTTGCCTAGTGAAACTATTTTACAATATATGCTTTGATTTTGTCAGTGCTTTGTGTTGTACTCTGTGATCTGTTGGGCTAAACAAATGTTGAGTGAACCTTCCCCTGTTTGCCATCATTGGATACTAAGTCAAAATTAGAATGATATATATACACCACCAGTTTGTCATGATCTTGTGTGAATAAATATGACTTGATATTTAAAAGTTAAACAAATAAGTAAAAAACCTATGGTTGAGAAACTAGAGTGTAGCTGCAGTCTAGCCAAAAGATATAAAATATACGTGTTGATTTGACAGTTTTGGTCATTAAGTAATTGCACATGAATACTTTGAAGTACTTTAATACTTTATTCTGAAGCTGCTATGTGTATTGTAAGGCTGAATATCAATTTGGAGTTTAACAACAGCTTTTTATTATCATTTGGTGTGAAAGCTGAGAGCAGTATTTTGAAATATTAATATTAATTAACTAATTTAAGCAAACTATTATAATCACAATAATTAATTATTAATTAAAAAATAATAATTACGTCTAGATTCGACTTTGAATCATTAGATTTTATTTTAATAACGTCTATTTCCATTCCATGTGAACGACGTAATGCTGTTCTCTGGAACGTCATTTGTTCATACAACAGTTCCCGCCCCCCCATCTCTGTGTTGCGCGAGCCCCGCGGCGGTTTGTGGCCGGTGTGTGTGTATATTTCTCTTCGTGAGGACGACTTCTCTCTCAATTATCCCGTACACATTTCCTCCACTTTTCTACGTTCCCTGGAGCGGAGACCCCCGTGGCTTGACGTGGGACCGTGTCACTGACTTTATTCGCATTTTGAGTTTAATTTGTGGACATTTTAACGTCTCTTCTCGAGCTAAGCTAGTTGCCAGGCTCGCGAGCTAAAACTGGATTTGCGTAATTCTCCGCTTACGAAAAGTTCGGTGGACCAGAAAATACCGTTCGATTGACAGGTCTTCACGGCTAAATCTATTCGAAAATATCCGTACAGTCGCTCCCGGTCCGGACGGCTCGCAAAGAAGACGATAAAGGCCATCGTTACCTCAGCGAAGCTAACGAGCTAATATGAAGTTAGCCAGCTAACGTTCGCGTGAGCAAGAAAACAACCACCGCGATAGCCGTTTATTAATCCCCAAAGTGAAGCTGTGCAGTTAGCATTGTGTATTTAATGTGAATCATTGTGTTCTTTGAGGCTTTTGTTTTCATGATAAGTGTCTGATCTGTTTTGGGGAGTGGTTGGTTGTTGATATACACTTGAGCTGAACCACTCACGTTATTAACCTTCATTAGTGCTTTAACGTTGACATTAGTGTATATTAATGCAGTTCGTGGCTTGTTGACTAGTCGTTTATTTGGGAAAACGTTAGCAGTAACCCCGTTCAAATGGATAGCCGTGTTTTATTACGACAGGTTCACTGACCCAACAGGTTATCAATCCAAGCAATCCTTTTAAGTGGTTTGTTTCCTGATTAGGCCTATGGTTGTTACGGGGAATAGGGATGTATTGTGTGGGAAACGAGATTTAACAGCTCGTATTGAACCGAGTTTGTCTTACGAAAAGAGAGATTTGTATGGAAGTGGGCAGCTTCACTTGACACAGTCTTGGGCGGGCATCATGGGGGTCTTGCAGGGGGGCAAGAAGTCATATACATAGTGTCTATTTAAGAATGTTTGTAGACGTTATGTAGTCGGTTTGAAAGAAGAATCGTGTGTTTTCCTATAGTTGATATATTTTGGTTGTTACAAATACTATGTACATTGGTCTCCGTCCCACGACCACCAAAGGACACCTGATATTTCATTAAAAAAAGATTCGGAACGATTGGTCAGTCTGGATCAAGAAGCCCTGTCTTTCGTCTCTGGTTGGAGTAACACTCCCAAGCCATCCTCAATGCCTTCAGCGCTGGCCGTGTTCACCTGCCGCCCGAATTCACACCCGTTTCAGGAACGTCATGTCTACCTGGATGAGCCGGTCAAGATCGGGCGCTCTGTGGCCCGGTGTCGCCCTGCGCAGAATAACGCCACCTTTGACTGCAAGGTGCTGTCCAGGAATCACGCTCAAGTGTGGTTCGACCACAAGACAGGAAAGGTAAGTCGGCTGTTTTTGCTGGTATTTTGCCATTAGCAGCAGGCAGAACAGGTCAGATTGGCTGTAAGCCGCTTGCTTGACATCTAGATGAAAAAATGCATTCAAGGCGTTTTGTGGTGTCTATACATGAACTGCCTTGATTTACTGAGATTTTCTCAGCATGTGCCAGGTTTTTGAAATATAGGCCTTGCCTATATAAACATATCAATAAAATTGCATTGGATAACAACATATCAAATTATTTGTCACCAGATAACAAATTGGTTTTATACTATGGACACTTATTCAGCTTCATTCCAGCTGCACATCTATTGTCATGTCATTATAGATCTTTAGAAAATGTTTTGCTTAAAATGTGCTTGTACTAAATAAATTGCACTTTGATATTTTGTTGTCTAAAACCATTACATTCATACATTACATACATACATCATACATTACGTGTGACTTTGTAGTCTTTATACTTTTTGTGGAAGGTGTGTGTATATTAGGTTTATAAGCGAGCTAAGGAAATGAAGAAGTATTTTTTCTTATGAATAATCCATAATGTGATGTTTATGTGACAATAGACAAGTAAAAGATGATTGTTTGTCATTGCATAAACAATAGCACATAAGGTGACCGAGCATTCTTACAGCAACAGATGAACGATTTGACACATCCCACATGTCAGGTTCAAGACCTGGACTTATAAACAGGAGATAAACATTGCTGTTCCCCTGCTCCATGTGTTGATGTTGTCAGAGTGAACTCCGTGGACATTAGCTTAAAATGATTTTGATGGCGTGTAATAGGCTGCACATCCGTTAACTGCGGAGGTCTGGCTAGGATTGTGCATGGAATTAATGAGTCCTGTGCTTCATATGCAGGGATTTATCTGCCTGTTGCACACACACAACACCAAGTGTTCAAAGTGCACCTGTGCAATCTACTTTGCCTGTAAAATGTATTTTAGTTGAATTTTGGTTATTTACTGTTCTACGTTCAAATTTCACATTGGTAGTACGTTGTATTTGTTATCTCTCTTAGGTAAGCTTATCCTTGCTTTCAGCATAGCTACTACACACTTCAGTAACTATTGGTGAAAGAAAGAGGATTAGAGCCATTGTGTGTATAGATAGGGGAAGCACGTCTTTATTTACTAGTACAGTTTACATGTGAAAATTAGGGATGAGCATTTTTCAGTAAAATCATATTCGAATATTCAAGCTCATAAAAAACTTATATTCGAATATTCGTTTATTTAAGTTATATTATATTAAGTTAATAAAGATGTCATTTTTTATGTTTTTACTTAGTCACGATTTCACATCGAGCCTATAATTATAATAAAATATTTATAACGCACTAATTTTATATCCTCTATGTGTTTTTTAAGTGGAAAAGATTAGCAACGTTGGAAAAAGAAAACAGAAAAAATTGAAAAATACATAAAAACTGCATTTAAACCCGACAGCGGAGAAGACGCGCTGCTCTTTGTTTGCGCGGTAACAATAGACTGACAATAATATCTGTTTTATCACTTATAATGTTGATAATAAAAAACGGGCCGATGTGTTAAGATCCTAAAAACAAAGCAACAAAGATTGATCCATTAGTTGTTTTCCCCTTTATTATGCGGTCGTCATCTGAAGAATATATTTAGCCTACTAATTTTTGATATATAAATGTTTTTCTCTTTGTTGTTTCATTGTCAGTGTCTGATCTATTTAACTCTTCATTGTATCAATAAATAAAATCAACTAAGGTAACAGGAGCCACAGCGCATTTTAAACGAAATAACATCCGTGCAAACTTCAGCTAGAAATTAATTTACAGGCTATAACTTGAAGGCGACGACCCCATCGAAGTTCTAAGGAGGAAAATACAGGCGTTTAGTTATGGAGAAAGGTCCCAATCTTATGCTAAAGCCAAATTTATTAGTTGCTGTGAAATGTGCATTTTCATATTTTAAGCTTAAATTAGCATTAAGTTGGTGTATTTTTAACAAATGAACATGAAATTGCAAAGAACAAACGCTCTTAAGTTATGGTAATAAATAAAATAATGTTAATTGTTTAATATTACGTTGATATTTTATACCTAATGTATTATGTTAAGGAATTCCGTGGCTCACCAGTGAGCAGGGCATAACGCGATCCAGGCAACTGGTGTTTGAACCTAAAATATATAAATTAACTTGCGATCTGAGTGAACAAAGATTAAGGGACATAGCTACATATTATTTTGATGTGTATTTATAAAGTAATTACAGATTAAGCAAAGAAGTGTTAAATAAGAAAGAGCATAATGTCTTCTGTAGTGGTAAATTAACCCCATGGTAAAGCAGTTTTTTATTCTCATGAAAAACAAAGAATTTCGAATAGCATTTTTTCATTTTCGAATAATTATTACAGATTGAATTTTCGAATATTAGAATATTTGTTCACACCCCTAGTGTAAATTGTGTTTTTTTTGTTTTTTGTCTGAGTGTAGGTGTTAAATTTTGCCTTTAAACACCTGGCATATAAAAGGAGAAGTCTTCATATTGCAATAAGGTTTGGCATCACTGAGTTGTGAAATAATTGCTTCTATGGTTGGTTTCTAACTGTACTGTCATGTGGATTAAGGTGTGGTGTTTGAAATAAGGGAGTGTTGTATGCTATGAAAAGAGGTTAAGCATTTAACCCTTTAAAAGCAGTTTTTACTGAATAAAACATAATTATGCTAATATTAAGTAAGTTTACGCTTTTATTCATATTGATTTACTGTGCATCATAACTTCATAACATACATTTGATCAGCATGTGTGTTCCCTGGAGCTCAAACACCTTTTCATTATTAACGCAATGCTCTGCCAATTGAGCTACAGGAACACTAAGATAAAAAGAAGCACATATTTTGCTTTTAAAAAAAGTATTAGCATGTTTGGCAGACAGAATATAAGGGATTCCATTGACATTGAGCACTGGGATGTCAGATAGCACAGAGCCGTAATGACCTGATAGGACTGTGCTCTTATTGGCATTGGCATGGTCCCTGTCGGAATGAGGTGCCAGGATGAAGCTATCTAAACTGGGCCAGCCAATAGTTGGCATCATGTGAAATGGTGCCAGTATGACCACCTGTCCACTGACTTTGTGAGGCTGCGTGATACAAATGTGGGCATTGCTGAAAAGGTGGCAAATGCATCTGTGTGCCTGAGAATGTGTCCTGTGTTTATAGCCATCAGTCAAAGCAGCAGATCCAGTAATAGCGTGTCTGGATGACTGCTCTTAGGTCTGACAGTGCTATTTATTCTAATGGATTTGGCTAAATGACACCAGTGAGAGGAAAGCGAATGTGTTTCCACGACAGGATAGACTGTTTTTGCTTTCATCATTTCTGCCGCAGATGCTGTAGTTAGTGCAGTTTTTAATAAACAAATCTTTCATGTTTATTTTTTCAGTTAAAGTGAATGTTTAACTTTCAGGTTTGTTTGTATTTCCTGTTGGGACTTAGTTGATCCAAGTCCAACATGCAGTGTGGTGTTATGTGCAAAGATGAGAATTAGATTAGGGTAGTTTGTGTCTTTACTTGGTGAATTTCTTGGTGAAGTTATTTGTGACCAACAAGACAATCGCAATATCTTTATTAATTATATAAAATATTTTTTTATGTCTGTTGTCTTTCTGTTTCTTGGTTTCTTAGTAAATCTTAGTGCCTTTTTCCATAAAATCACTATAAATGGGTAATCATGCCAATTGAGTGTAGATTGTGATATCTAGGTGGTCTGTTGTCTGCTTGGAATGTGTAAGCTTTGTTAGATTCACATAAGGTTTAGTCTGCCATATAAATGTAAAGGTTACCATCTGCTGAAAGACATTTACATTTATGCATTTGGCAGACGCTATTATCCAAAGCAACGTACATTACATTTTTTCTATACATTGGTTTCTAAATATGTGTAATCCCTGGGATCGAACCCATGACCTTGGCGTTGCTAGCGCCATGATCTAACCACTGAGCTACAGGAAAGACTATATTAAAGATGTTACTTTATATTTGCTGAGTATTACTGTTTATTCTGGTAGCTCTTGAAATATCAGATGGTGATATTGTGAATAATTTATTCAGTAAAGTGCATCATGCTTTGGTTGTTTATATTTCCAGGATTATATTTCCCTCCTTGCTGTCTGCTTTAAAGCTGTCTTTATCTGATGCCATGGAAACAGCAGAGGACAGATCTGTGTAAATGGCCTAGTCCTTATATTGGGTCTAACGTCACTGATAAATCATACTTATTAATAAACTCACTGGTCCTCTTGTTTATTATCACTAATGTGAATGTGGTCTATTCTGTTGCGCATGTGCCCCTGCTTTTTGTGAAAAATATTGATGGCTTTTGATCTGCAGTCAAAAGATGAAGTGTCAAATAGAGAGATGGCTTGCAGAAGGTGTTTTTAGGTTTTTGGAATGGTGGTAAAGATTTGTTATGTTTTTGTCATCTATGGTAATTCTCATGTGCCTCTAGTAATTATAGATACCGATTTTTTTTTGTTGAAGTGTGAATTCTGTTGTAGAGGCTTAAAATAGACTGACGGAATTTGTGCCCCTTTTTACAGTCTGTTGTTATTATAGGAGCGCCTTCAAGTCGGGGACAACTGGCTAGCAGCTGACTTTAGCCACTGGAGCCCCCCACCCTACCCTTCTTCCTGATATGAACTAGCCCAATGCCTCATGGGGGACCCACACCCTAGATCATGATCAGCTGTACAGGACATACATTCCTGCAGACTTCTAGGAAAATTAGATTTAAAAATGTTTTTATGTGGAAAGTACACACACAATTTGTATACTCAGCACATTCTGAGATTACACTTGTAGTGTGTATAATAAACTAGCTTGTATGCTTTGGTTGTTGGGTGCAGATTTTAATATTTTGGGTAAGGCATAAAAGATCGGTTTCATCAGGCTTTTTTATGGTTCCCAGTCTTGAACAGATATTAAATCCTTGCAGCAACTTTTAAATCTGCCACAATCTGAGATCTTGCATGTTGGGCAACACAATGAGAACAGGATTTTAATGGGATCATTTATCTTCTTTGTAAATTGACAGTCATAATTTATAAATCGTGACATTTTCCATACAACACTGGGGTTCTCAATGCTCTACTAAACTACCTCCGTAATTTTACTATTGATTTATCCTTTTATTTACACATTTATCAACTTTTTTAACTGCATTTATTTGACAAAGCTCTCCCAAACCTGTTGCTAAGGACCACTAAATCACTTCTGTTAGTTCTGTTTTTGGTTTCTAGGCTACTGTAAACATGCACATTGGTGTCCTTGCTTGAATGTCAAACCCCCATTTCAACTTATTTGCAGGCATATATCTGACATAGGCTTGTGCCGGTAGTACATTTTTATGTTGCGGTAATTGATGAAGCTTTTATTACGGTGGACGGTATTATCACGGTGATGAAATGCATTACAAAAACAGGTCGAAAACATAAGCAAAGTTCAGTGTTATAGTGTAAATAACAAGTTTAATTACTTTTTCAAATATTAACCAATAATAAAAAATGAAAAGTAGCCTACAGCTTATTGATCATTTGTCAGGTGTTTAATTAAATATGATAAAATATATTTTATTCCATACTATCTTAATAAGTGAACACAGTGATGATTAAGCTAAACTTTACTTGCTGTACAATAGTGTATTCAACATACATAGTCGAATACATATGTAACATAATATTCATGAATTGATATTTAAATGGTCATTTTTACTGACACATCACTTCATTATAAATAATTACCTGTCAGTGTCAGTGCAACAATAGTGCTAATTCATGTTTTTATCCGTATAGCAAGCAGTAGGATAACTTATATAGCTTAATAGACATTTAAAGGCAGCACTCTGTGGCAAGATACGACTGTTGCGTTCCATCTTCAACTTGAAGTCAAAATAATTGTTCTGCCACACTGCCATTATTAACTACATAATTTATATTAGCGGATTTCTGTACTTTATTTGCTAAATTACGAGACGCAAACTTTAGCGTAGCTAGCGGACCAAGCTAACTCTTCAACTGTTAGGAATGCAAATGGCAATAATCCATGCAATTTGGGCATTTTAGTTTAGCTATTTGTTTTTATGTAGTATTCAGAAACACATAAATATGAGAAGTGGCGTGACATAACTCATATTTCATCTTAGTTCGGCAGAGCTCCGCCTTCCGCCATTCTAATCCACGTGAGGCTGTTTACATCAGAGGGCGGGTGCGTATGACGTGCGCATACGTTTAGAGTGCTATTTTAACCAGTCAAAGGAAAAGATTAGGCACATTCTTCTTCACGGTGATTTGACGTGCCCGCAATAACACTACCGTGCATTTTCACTACCGTGATTAACCGTATTACCGAACACCGGCACAAGGCTAATCTGACATAAGGCTCAAACCATCCTATTGCCTCTCATGATTAACCTGAACTGTCATTTCACCATGGACATGCCCTATATGTTATTTGAGTCTGTTTCTGAAAGTCTTGCTCTTGTCATTTCAATTTGGTGTAACTACATGCCATTTTGATTTTACTGCTTGTAGATGGCAGCATCCTCTACATTGTAAACGCAGGTATGTGCACATATGGTGTGCTTGTTTTGATTAATTGATCAGTTAACTTTAATGTAATATAAATGTTGTCTTTAATTTTTAAGTATATTTAGAAGTTTACATAGTGTTTAGGAATAACATACCCGGCTTGTTCATGTCCCTTGTGAAAAAATATGTTTGCAGCATCTATATTGACTTTATCATTGATTTACCACTTTACAATAGGTGGTGTACTCAAAAGGTAGGGAAAGGGGTTTCCTCACGGGAGATGACATCAGAGAGCTTTCCAGGGAAAACCTTGGACCCCATCCAGATGTTGAGTCAATTTGTAGCCGATTGTGAATTTCCCCCACTGACCAAAGGGGTCTGACTGAAGGTTCAGAGAAAACAGGATATTTGGGATGTAAGGATGTTTTTACCTCAGGAATCAGCGAGATGTGTGGATGTTTAATTTAGTTATGCCATTATGGAACGTCTACTTGATTTATGTTCCAAATCAATTTTCCATTTCTTTAAAGCTTTGCCATTTGATATATACCTCTATCAGTTTTTTATTGACTCAGCTAATGTCTAAATTTTTTTAGCCGAATAGAACTCAAGGATTAAGGTTGCTTTATTGTCTGACATGCTGATTAGTAACCAAGCTTTACTGGGTCAGTGTCTCGTCCACAGTTGACCGGTTTTGCACGGGCTGTGACTGTCAGGGATACCATTTTACTCAGGCAGCTGCTTTTAAGATATCCCGGGATGGAGCTCTCTTCTGGTAGGAGTGATTTAAGTGTACAGTTACTTTTGAAGTTTTAACTCCGCATTCCTTCAAGACACACAACAGTTTTGAAAATCGAAGCACTGGCTTTCAGGGAGCTCTTCTTACAGAAAAATCTTGGGGCTTTGGCTGAGATGTTAAACTTTTTTGACTAGAATTATGAGCTTTTGTACTGTTTTGACTAGAATAGCATTGCTGTGAACAAACGATCCAGACTCTACTGTAACTATTTGTGAGTTTGTTTTGAAAATTGGACAAACTAAAACAATCAGTAGGGGTGGGAATTGTTCGGTCCCTCACGATTCGAGTCAGAATCGTATAAGTTCCTCTGTAGCTGCGCGTCAGGTGTGCGCTCTCTAAACTGTCGGTACCCGCGAATGACTTCCGCCTTTTTTGTTTGGCTAACATTACGTTATTAATTCATTTGAGAATCGATTTTTTGACATTTGTGAATCGATTCAGAATCGTCCACGTCTGCATCGCGATGCATCGAAAAATCAATTTTTTCCCGCACCCCTAACAATCAGGCTGTTTGGTTAAGTTTGTGCATGTCTATGATTGTGTTGTCCAGGTTTCCAATGGAAGTTGATTTTCAGTTTTTTTGTTGTATTTTTTAGTTTTGCTGTTTCGGGATTCATGGCTAAAGATGCCTATAACCTACACA